>JAULBU010065735.1:0-11039 GCA_032358235.1 Odonthalia washingtoniensis
AACTTCGTGGTAGATTTTTTATCAACCATTTAAACGAAATAGTTTACGAAATTCGCACTGCGTAATTCCACTATTGTATTAATTTTTGCGCAAAAATTTCTGAATTTTTATGATTTTTTGATTTTGTGTTGAATTTTGTTTGATGATTTGGCTTGTGGTTGCGCGTACAGTGGGCTTGTAGTTTTGGTCCACACATTGTATTTTGATTCCATGGGTGTCCGAGATGGCTCGTTTTGCAGCACACTCCAAGTGTTTTCTCGTGTCAGTAAATGCTGAAATCCAGGTCCAATTGCCAGGTTTTTTTGATTGTCGGTCCTGGCACCAGCTTTGGTGATTATTTAAGCAGATTCTATCCGACAATTGAGTTGTTGATATCCTCCGGCATATTCATCTTCATCTTTTTGTAATAACGGACCACCTTGTTCCGTGGGAGGTATCTGATGAGCTCCCACGTGTCAGCATCCGGTTTGAAACCGTACCATCTAATTCTGTATAGTGTCTGCCCTATTTTACCGTGCGGGTGATTCCTGCCAGTATTAGCACCGTGATCAACTATAGGTTCGATTACTATTCTTCTGTCTCTGCCGGCTCTTCGTTGGCGTTCTCGTCTTCCATGTTTTGGTTCTGCCTTCGTTCTCCTGTTCGGATTCAGTGTCGTCGTCTTCATTCTGTCCTTCCTTTGAGTTAATTGTCTCGTCGTTAATGACGTTATGTTTTTCCGGTTGTCGACTCTTTTCATCGGACATCTCTGTCGTTTCATCTGATCCAACATTTGTTGGTGTTATCGATCTGTTCCTTGAAGAATTTGTGTCGTCTGTACTGACGTTATGGTTTTCATCACCGTCCTGAGGCATGTTTATTCAATTTTTCGGAATTAGGTCCCGGTTTTTTTCGTCCTCCGGGATCTGGTATGACTTCGGAGTCAATTCTTTGTCCGTCAGTGGACCTATGGCTTGTTTAATCTCCTCTGGAGTTCGTAGATCGGGTTCCAGGTCTATAAGAGGTCGTAAAACTCTCTCGACAGACCTGTCGGATGTTTCAATTACAACTGTATTCCCCATTACATCATTAACCTTATACGGGCCGTCAGCTACCGAAACCAGTTTATGGTGGTGTTCCCTTTCATCCCGTCATTCGACGCGTAATAATACCCAGTCGTCTCGTAAGATTTTCTCCGTCTTTATCCTTTTTCAGGTGTCGCAATTTCGTTTGTAACGGGCTTCTGCTTGGTCGATCTTCCCTTTTGTCTTACGGAGGGCCATTTCCAATCATGTCTTCCAGGTGTCCCTGGCCTCCTTTGGAGTTTGTGATCTTGAGGATTCTGCTTCAACACCAATGCTGGTGGCGGACGTGATAAGACCAGTTCAAAAGATGCTAGTGCTGTTGAACCGTGTGGTTGGCAGTTATAGGTGCATGTTAGCGCACCCGTATAGAGGTCCCAATCCTTGAGTTGATCCCCAAAGTAGCTGCGTATCGCGGAATTTATTGTCCAGTTCTATCTTTTGACTTGTCCATTCGTTTAGGCATGATAGGTTGTGGTAAATACGTTGTGTATGTTCAGGATCTGACAAACTTCTTGGAAGAACTTGGCGGTGAATCATCCTCCTTTATCGGAGAATAGTTCCATTTAGAGACCCATAGTTGATGATTCATTCGTTCAGTAAGTGCTTAGCCACTTCGGTTGCTGACAATCACTTCATGGGGACGGTCTTGGTTAGATTCGTGAAGCAGTCTGATAATACAAGTATATACTTGTTGCCGCGTGAAGTCACCCAAGACGGCAGTGGCGACAGACTTTAGTGGTTATATTAGGACTCCTTATTCGTCTACATCTTTTAAGGACATTGAATAAAGGATTGCTTCCAATAGGGAGAATATTTCTACAAGTAAATATCAACAAACTCGTATAGA
The DNA here is from genome assembly GCA_032358235.1 of Odonthalia washingtoniensis. Taxonomy (NCBI): domain Eukaryota; phylum Rhodophyta; class Florideophyceae; order Ceramiales; family Rhodomelaceae; genus Odonthalia; species Odonthalia washingtoniensis. Next base: position 1,912 of record JAULBU010065735.1, read on the forward strand.
TGGTGGTGAAGCAGATGACCGAAATATTATTATATTTATGTAGATTTTGAAAGATAGGAAACATATAGAACGTAAAAGAATCAATATTGATGAGGAACATTTGAAGCTGAAATTTAAAAAATTCATGAGGGATAGAAAATTAATTTATAGGAGATAATTGAAAAAACATATTTTTATATGGAAGAAAGCCATTTATAACTATACCCTGGCAACGTTTTCCAATGGAACAAATATATCCTATTGCAAATAATCAGGAGATGCGATGGTTCATAGAGGTTTTGGCTGTATTATCATAAAGTCTGAAACAAAAGCAACATTTTTATTTATTCTTGGGTTAGATAATAATCTAACTATATCGGTGGAAATTCCAATAAATCAGAACACTTGTCAGGATTTATGTTGGTACATCTTAAAATTCCAGCATAAAACATATGTTTTTAACAAGTCGTCTAATTGGTTATTTTCGTACTTTTAAAGCCGCTCTGAAGTGTATTAAACTCCACATCTGTTTCACATCCTTACAACTCCGTTCTACCGCATTCAGTCCGCACTCATGTCTTTATAAAAGCATTATTCTTCTGCACTTTCATTCGTTCTGTTATACCCAACGATTGGCGACGGTCTAAGCACATATTCTGGAGGACAGTAAATACTGAACTGCCTGTTATTCACATTTAAATCATTTGACAACATATCACCGATAACGCTGTTTCACGCTATAGTCATATCGTGTCGCCGGCCTTCTTCCGGCCCATATATGGGTAAAACCAGACCGGCGGATGTCATAATTGTTTGATACAATATGCAATGGAAGCGCTTATGTCCAGAGTAGCATGCACTCTTAGAATTGTTCGAACCCAAAGGTCAATACATCTTAATTTTGGCACCATCAATGAAGCCAATGCAAGAAGTTAAAGCTGATCCACTTCTTTTAATGGCATCATCATATAAAGTAGCATGCTCACGTATGAACTTAGTCCTAAATGTGTTTAATAAATGTACCCAGTTGTCAATCAGAGATTCAACACATTCCCGAGAGAAAAAATCTGTGACACATGTGACAGATGGGATCTTTCATACCAAACATGTATACTAGTGCCTTCCGCTTGGTTGGCGATGCCAACCTACGCAGTAAAAGACTGTTTTTTATTATTATCCTTCTTTCATTTAGAAGGAAATCATTGTGGTTCTTAATCTTTCCAGGTTTTCTGGCATATAAATGTTTTCCCTTTTATTATTAAACAACATGTGAGACGGAAAGTAAAAATAATTTTTAATTATTTTACTTCTCGTCCCACGTGGCAGCTATCACATTAATAGAAACTGTGAGCAATGTCAGACACGTTGACAACATGGCGACTATTACATATTGAAATGAGTTTTGGATAATATCCAAAACTCATTTCAATATGTAGTATTTTGGAGGTCAAAAATGGTGAACACGTGGATGAGATATTATGTATGACGATTGGGCGGAAAAGATTATTCCGTTACAGAAGCGGATGGTGGGAAATGGGTCGATATGGCGGCGGAATGCAATGGGATTGAATAATGATAATAATAATATTGTGTGGCCAGTGTTGTTGTATAGCACATTACATTGAGATTGGGTATAGAATAAACCTGTTCAAAGCTTGAATCATACAAACGTAAAGACGACACTTGTGATAACATGATTGGTCATAAGAAACAAGTCATTTCCGAAAAGAATTTCATTGGTTGACGAACAGTTACAAGACAGGGCGGCGCCACTGTCCAAACTTGTACAGGCAATGTTTGTACAAACCTGTACAAATATGAACAGTGCAAAAAATCTGAAAATTTCTTAATGCAAATCGAGCTTCAGTTCGAGCTCACTGCCAGTGACCTTCATTTCATTCAGTTGGAGATCAGATTTAATTCAGATTTGTGAATGGTCAAGCATTCATGCTAAGCCTCAGTTGTTTGTAGCATTGGCTCTTACAACTGTACATTCCCTTAATTCCATGACTCTTCATCTTCCCTGCAACTGTCGTCACTGTGGTCGACTCATCAAAATCCCTCTTCGCTGAATAATATCTCACTTCATAACCCAGTCCAGCTCTCTCATTGGTTGATTATAAATTTTTGCATGTCTCTACCCATCCCTAAATTTCTCTCATATAATCCAGCACCACCCCATCTGATTCATCGCCTTCCTTCCTGCATTTCGTTTCCTCCACCACCACATTTCAACCCTAAACCTACTCCCTCATTCAAATCCTACCGTCAACGGTTTTTTTTGTCTTCGCCTCACCTCCATTTCTTCCCTCATTCTTAACCAGTGGATCCCTTACCCTTCACCGTGAACATTTCTATCGATCGAAGTAGCAACAACAACAACAACAACTGAAGGAAGTACTGACCCCAGCTACCGGACCCCAATCACTAACGCCATGGATTCGCTTGGATTCATCCCTGGAGTTTCTGTTTCCGTCCTTCAACGAGCGAAAACCCAAGTCACTGACCGTGGTTTTGTCTCAGGTTACGGCACATCTCTCCCATCTACCACATCCGCTACTAACATTCGTCAATCTCAATGCAAACCATCAGCCACAACCACCAAAGCCGTCGTCGGTGTTCGCAACACCGGATTATTCACATCATCAAAGCCCAGTGATCGTCGAGTTAAACCACCGACCGAAGACAAACGTAAACTAGTTCGCGTTGTCTACGTCGTGCTTGAAAGTCAATATCAAAGTTCAATGACAGCTGCAGCAAATAAAATCAATCGTGATAGTCCCGATATCTCCATGGAAGTGTCAGGATACTTACTTGAAGAATTACGTGACCCGCTGAACTATGAAATGATGAAAAGTGATTTGCAAGACGCAAATATATTTATTGGAAGTCTTATTTTTGTTCAAGACCTCGCCGAACTTGTTGTCAAGGCTGTTGATCCTGTACGTGAACGTTTGGATGCTTGTATTATTTTCCCCTCCATGCCTGATGTCATGAGATTGAATAAGTTGGGTTCCTTTACTATGGCTCAGTTAGGACAAACTGAATCTACAAGTGCCATTGCTAAATTTATGCGCAAGAAGAAACAGGAAAACGGTGCTTCTTTCGAAGATAGCATGTTGAAATTGTTACGTACTTTACCCAAGGTGCTCAAGTATTTACCGAATGACAAGGCTCAAGATGCTAGATCTTTCATGATGTCATTCCAGTATTGGCTTGGTGGATCCGCAGATAACATTGAGAATTTCTTACTCATGATTACTGACAAATATGTTGCCGCAGCCCCTGAAAGTATCACCAAAGTTGCTGACCCTGTTGTTTACCCTGATGTTGGTTTATGGCATCCAGTTGCTCCATGTATGTTTGAAGATTTACAAGATTATCAAAGCTGGTACGACAAGGAACATGCACCTCATGCTGGATTGACGGATACATCACCGGTCATCGGTCTAGTTCTTGCACGTACGCACATGATCACTCGTGATGATTGTCATTATGTATCTCTTATTTCGGAAATTGAAGCTAGTGGGGCTAAAGTGTTACCTGTTTTCTCTAGTGGTTTAGATTATTCATTGCCGATGGAGAAATACTTTTTCCAAAAGGGAACTTCCAATGCCAACATTGACGTTCTTGTTTCCTTAACTGGATTCGCCCTTGTCGGTGGTCCAGCTCGTCAGGATCATCCAAGGGCCATTGCTGTGCTCAAAAAATTGAACAGACCTTACATGTGCTCATTACCACTCGTCTTCCAAACGACAGAAGAATGGCAAGATTCGGACCTTGGATTACATCCCGTCCAAGTTGCTTTACAAGTGTCTTTACCCGAACTGGATGGAGCTCTTGAACCTGCTGTGTTTGCTGGACGCGATGGATTGACTGGTCGTTCAATTCCACTTCGCGACAGGATTGAAATCATCACGAAACGTGCATTGAAATGGGCAAATCTTCGCCGGATGGCGATTGCTGATAAGAAATTGGCTATTACGATATTCTCATTCCCTCCGGACAAGGGTAACATTGGAACCGCTGCTTATTTGGATGTGTTCGGCTCTGCCTTTGAGGTCATGAAGGGTTTGAAAGCGCAGGGATACTCTGTGGAAGACATGCCTGAAACACCGGAACAGTTGTTGGAGGAGTTGCTACATGATAAGGAAGCTCGTGTCGGATCGCCAGAACTGAACGTTGCCTACCGCATGCCTGTCAATGAGTATGTATCAATGTGTGATTTTGAACCTGATCTTCATGAAAGTTGGGGACCTGCTCCTGGTGAACTTAACACTGATGGAAGAAATATGATTGTGTATGGGAAGACGTTTGGAAATGTGTTCATTTGTGTTCAACCTTCATTCGGTTATGAAGGAGACCCTATGAGGTTGTTGTTCTCTAGGAGTGCTTCGCCTCATCATGGATTTGCTGCATACTACACGTATTTGGAGAAGATCTGGAAGGCCGATGCCGTTCTCCATTTCGGTACGCATGGATCTTTGGAATTTATGCCGGGTAAACAAGTCGGTATGTCTCAGTTATGTTACCCCGATAAGCTTATCGGATCTATCCCAAATATATACTACTATGCCGCGAATAACCCTTCGGAGGCGACGATAGCCAAACGTCGTTCATATGCCGGGACAATCTCATACCTCACTCCTCCTGCTGAGAATTCTGGACTGTATAAGGGACTTAAGGATCTATCGGAACTAGTTGCATCATACCAAGGACAGAAAGAGACTGGACGTGCTGGATCAATTGTAAATTCTATCATCGAATTGGCAAGACAGGTGAACATGGACAAGGATGTACCATTGCCTGAAGATGATGCTAAGACAATGACGGAGGAAAGACGTGATCGTATTGTCGGTCTTATATACAAGAAATTGATTGAGATTGAATCTCGTTTGTTACCTTCAGGGTTACATACAATTGGTAAGCCACCGACTGCTCAAGAAGCAATTGCTACACTTGTGAGTATTGCCAGTTTGGATCGTGTCAATAATAAGGGAGAGACGACTAGCAAGTCTCTACCGCGTGTTCTTGCTGAATCTATCAACCGTGACATTGATGAAATTTATAACAATGCTGATGTTGGTGTTTTGCAAGATGTTGACTTATTGCAGAAGATTACTCTAGCTAGTCGTGAAGCTGTGCGCGCTCTTGTCATGAACTCTGTCAATTCTGATGGACGTATTGATACCGTAGTCGCATTTGACGTTGGTGCATTATTTGACAAGGTGCGTGGTGTAAAAACTCCAATGGGTGAGGCTTTGAAAAAGAATGGATTCCCTGATATTGAAGATAAGTCTCTTGCACCTATGATCGAATACATTGAATTTTGTCTTGAACAAGTAATCAAAGACAATGAACTGGGTGCCTTGCTTGATGCACTTGATGGTAAATATATCACACCTGGTCCTGGTGGAGATCCGGTACGTAATCCAACTGTGTTACCAACTGGAAAGAATATCCATGCTTTGGATCCACAAAGTTTACCAACTATAGCTGCACTTGACTCTGGACGTAGTGTTGTCGAAAAATTACTGGAACAACATCAAATCTCCGATGGAAGATATCCGGAAACAATCAGTGTGATGATGTGGGGCTCAGATTGTTTGAAGACATCTGGTGAAAGTATTGCTGAGATTTATTGGTTGCTTGGTGTACGTCCTTTACCAGATGCTCTCGGTCGTGTGAATAAGATTGAACTGATTCCATTGGAAGAATTGGGTCGTCCTCGTGTTGATGTCGTTATCAATTGTTCAGGTGTTTTCCGTGATTTGTTCATTAATCAAATGGCATTAATGGATCAGGCTGTGAAGATGGCTGCTGAAGCTGATGAAGATCCGGAGATGAACTTTGTTCGTAGACATGCTTTGGAACAAGCTGAGGATTTGGATGTTAGTGTTCGCGAAGCTGCGACTCGTGTGTTTTCTAACGCTTCAGGAAGCTATTCTGCTAATGTATCTTTGGCTATTGAAAATGGTGGATGGGAAGATGAGAATCAATTGCAAGATATGTATTTATCACGTAAAGGCTTTGCGTTCAATGCTGATCGACCTGGAGAGATGAAAGTCAGTCAGAAGATTTTCGAAAAGTCATTAGCAACTGTTGATGTAACATTCCAGAATTTAGACAGTGGGGAAATTTCATTGACGGATGTATCTCATTATCTGGATTCAGATCCTACCAAAGTGGTTGGAAGATTACGTAAAGATGGAAAGAAACCAAAGGCGTTCATTGCTGATACGACAACTGCGAATGCTCAAGTAAGGTCTTTATCTGCTACTATTCGATTGGACAGTCGCACGAAATTACTGAACCCGAAATGGATTGAAGGTAATATGGCATCTGGATACGAAGGTGCTCGTGAAATTGCTAAACGATTGAGAAATACTTATGGATTTGCAGCTACATCTGGTGAAGTTGATAACTTTGTGTTCCAGGATGCTAATGATACATTCATTGGTGACGAAGAAATGCAGAAGAGATTATTGGAAACTAACCCTAACAGTTTCCGTGACATGGTTACGACATTCTTGGAAGCTTCTGGTCGTGGTTATTGGGATGCTTCCGAAGATGACCTTGAAAAACTTCGAGAACTGTACAGTGATGTTGAAGATCGTATCGAAGGTGTAGAATAAGATTTAGAATATGATGTTGTACTCTCCGTACCTATTTTGTATTTCTGTTTTTTGTTCCTTTCTCTCTCTTTCTCATTCCCTATTCTATTCACGTTGGTCATAGATGGATGAAGTGGGCCTATCAGGCCGGTCGGAGCTTCAGTGGTCGGTATAATCATGCAGGACCGAATTTTTGTAACAGTCGGCGGTATAACAAATTGTTTTGAACAATAGTTTTTTTCATTTCATACGGTTTTTTGCTTTGAATATAAAAACATAGAGACCTTTTTCTTTCCTTTTCTAAAAAGAATTTATATTTTAATGCCTCAAACCGACCCCGACGTAGATAGAACAAAACAATTCTCGAAACACTACATAAAAAAATGGGGATTGTTTGTGAAGGAAGGTGGGGCACTTCTTTCTTTGTCATACCGTTTTCTTCTCACCGAACGACTATTAGCAGTCAACTGTTAATTCGCGCCCCACACCTTCCTGCACCGCCTTGATAAAACTAGAAGCGAGGATGGCAGATGGCACAGCGAAGATAGCGACGGCAGCGACTGCAATACAACCTGCGAAGAATTGGCCGATAGGAGTAAAATCAACAAGTGGTACCTCTCCAGTTAACATGAGTAAAGTAGGAAACATAGCTAATGGAATAGATTGAAAATGATTGCCCATGGCAGGGTTATCGACTTCCACAAGATATAAAGCGGTTGAACTAATGATCCAAATAAGAATAGCATAGAAACTGGAGGCAGTAAGTAGTGTCGCATTTTCAGCCAAGACATTTCCCAATAAAGAGAAAGCTTGTAAATATTTATCAGCTTTGAGTAGACGGATTAGACGGAAGACCCTTAGTGCGGTTGTAAAGTCGGGAGATTCAGCATTAAATGCGAGAGCAACCCACCAAGGACTAATAGATAAGAAATCAACCATTGCGAAAAATGAGAATACATATGAAACTCGACTTGATACATTAGGATCTTCGATACATGCCCATATACGAAGAATATATTCAACAGTGAAAATGATAACTGACACTGCTTCTGCTGTTTCAAAAAATCTATCATATTTATCTCCTAGGCGCATACATTTCGCTCCAAAACATGGATCAGGATCTGCAACTATGGTCGACGCTATTAATAATATGACATTGAGTAAAATTAATGCTAAAATAATAAATTCAAAAGGTGAATCAATAGTTCCTTCAACGTTTTCATATGCAAGCATTCTTAAGCGTCTCCATAGTGGTTGTCGTTCTCGTGGGTCATCCGGTGCTTGATCGAGTAAAGGTGAATTTTCGGACATGGTTTGTTGTAGGAGAGATAAATCAAAATTGATTAAGATATGCTAATTGCACTGCGGAGTGGTTAATTAGGCGGGGATATGCGAGGATGAATGTGAATGATTGCAATAAGATGGCGTTAGGAAGACGGGTAGCCAGGGAGGAAGGGAAGGGGAAGTGAAAACGAATATTGGATGTGGCGAATCGGTTCGGAAATGTTTGTCAGCTTTCAAAAAACTCTTCCGAAACTGTAATGGTTTGGTTGGTCCACAACGGAAAAAAAGAAAAAAAACAATTTAAAACAATTTAAAACAATTTAAAACAATTTAAAGTAGCCATACACCAATGTAGTAAACTATCTCATTTTGCCTATGGTGACCCAAAATCATTATTAATGAATTGAACTTCACAATAGCGACCGATGGCAACGTAACGGGAAATCGGGGCGGTTCATTTTTGAATGTTGCAACCAACCAAACATTTTTGTAGTAATTATTGTAGGTGTCGTTAAGCAGAAACCTTCATACAATACCCACTCCTGTCAATCCGAACCATATTTCAATAAACCCAACAAAAGAAGAGTTTTTACACGTGAAATCGGAAATTTCGCGGCATATCCCGAGGATCAAAAGGAGCGACATGGTCAACAAACCTACTACTGTCAAGTGAATCATAGACAATATCATTAACTCTGAACCTTGTGATAAGTTGACGATGGCCTTGTCTTCGACTATATCCAGTTCTTTTTTTAAACTTGGTCACATAAATTTTACCACTTTTCGTCTGTTCTTCGATCGTAGTCACAACATGCGCATTTCTAATACATGGCCGACCAAACCAAGACCAATCAACAGTACCTATTAATAAAACATCGTCAAAAATTACTTGACTATTAACATCACCTTTAATTCTATCCGTATAAAAAACATCACTCTTCATAACTTTAAACTGAAAACCGCCGGATTTCTGAAATACTGCAAATGTTCCACCACCTGCTCCATGTCCTTTCACAAGTCCTTTCGGCGCCCATACTTCACTAGGTCCATGTACGGCAAATAGTGAATCTACTCCAGGTAATTGATCTAAAGCACGACTTGAATCTTTAATATCATAAAATCTCATACGATCTGTTGGTATTCCAGCAGGTACTGGTATTCGTTCAATATAATTTGCATCCACTTCTTGGCTTGTTGTTGTCGTTGTTGCTGCTGTGTTCAAGCCTTGGTTGTCTGTTGTCGTTGGTATTC
>JAULBU010065746.1:0-11038 GCA_032358235.1 Odonthalia washingtoniensis
TTGCTTATGGTGGTTCTCATTCTTCTTTTACTACATAGTTTCTACTTCCTTTCACTTTTCCCTATTCCATACAATTTTTCATAGCTCCATCTCTATCACTTTTTTTATTATTACATTTCTTTCATATTTTCTCATATATTTATCAAATTGTTCGATTTTATATCGCATGATATTACAAATAATAAAAATATTAATATCGTGTATACCATAATTAATATACATGTATTGCAATGAATATTACTATTATTCTATATATCAGTCCCATATTCCATCATATCATTCCAACATATAACAGATATATGCATCAGAAAGCGCAATAACCATCCCCTTTCTCATTCATAAAATGAATGTAAATTGGATGAACCGTTGACGATTTCATACGGCATATGAATGAATTAATGTGGTGTACATACACTCAAACATCAACACATGAATGTAAAAGTCAATGTGACTTACATTACAAACTACATTTTTCGCAGAATTATATGAAGTATTCATTCAACGTCTCATACACAATGTGTAGTTACGATACTCGATTACATAGACAAAAATCTCTTGTGTATGAAAGAAAATTTCAATGATACATTGGTGTAATTTTTCGAACAATGAATGCTGGCCCGGACTATTTCTTCCATTTATTCTGCGCTGTCCGTAAGTAAATTTCCATGCCTCGTACATTAAAACATACAGTATATGTATTCCAAAGTAAATGCACCATACATTATATCTTCAAATTTTGTAGATTTTCCTTTCAGTTACCATCCGTAATCATGCAAACACTGTAGTTTTCTGTATGTAACCTACACGGACCCCCAAAATTCGTATGGTCTACTGGATGTCACATCCACTCCAAAACTAGACCTTTTGAATGTAGGCATTCAGTTCCGGAAACACAGATGTTAGCAAAATCAACGCGGACACCCGCGATAGTATGTCCATGACTGACTCTCTAGTCGGCATTATAGCAACAAAACTGGTACCACCACAATTTGCTTTGCATAGCCGACAGCGTGATACCCTCCGGAAGAATCCCATTAGACGCGTAACACGGTATTATGGAACCATCCAAGACGACTTTCTTGTCGAACCAAGGAGCCACCCCATATAGACCTGCTTCGTCAAATAGACCGGCATCGTTATAAGCAATTGGTGCCGGGTAGATCTTGTTTTTCGCAGCTAAAAACCAATTTTGTCGGCTATCCTCATCTCTAGTAACATCTACATCCACCAGCGGTCATACGGAACTTGGATTAACTACGGGCGTAGGAGTACGGAGATTTATAGCTTGCGTCGAGACGGGTGGCATACCTGCTTCCAAAGCAATAGGTTCAGACTCTCTTGAAGGGGTTGGAATGGAATGTCGTACAGGATCTTACATTGAATTAATGGGTGACGTTGCTTCATGTACGGAATTGGTGGTAATACGAATTTATGCGGTAGCGGTTGTAACTTCTGACTCTACACGGTCAGTTGGAGGATCTCCAACAATTATGGTGGTTAGGTAACAAAACGTACGGAGCAACTCCAGCAATGGACAAACGTCAAGTGACTGAGAGTAGACAAGACACGAACGGAGGAATCGGTAGAATTATTCTAATTTCTTGACAAATTCAAGGATTGGAATGAAGTAATGATCGACAAAACCTTTTTAGGGCCGACACATGGTGTCTTTCTCTTGAATAGGGGGTCGTGTGGTCAATTAATTTTTGGACTCGTGCATTTTCAGCAACTTTTGTCATGTTTTTCGTTTTGTGTATGATCACATTTTTGGGTGGATTTTCACAATCGCCATGTGTATTTGGGACACTGTTGCCAATTACACTGTATCGGTGGCTACCGCTCCGCTACCTTTTACAGTACGCTCCCCTGCCATTTGGCAGCAGATGGAGCCTACTACAGCTGTTTTTGCGTGTTCCTTCCTTCAATTCAAATAATGAAAAGCAACTTCGAGCTGAACCTAACCCCGAAACCTTCATTTCGTCCACCATAACGAAATCCGTTTCGGCTGCGATAGAACCTCAATCTCTCTTGCGGGAGCCACTCATCTGCATTTTACAAGTGATTTTCTTTATCCGACTGAACCAACGTCGTATTCACATCCACCGCTTTACAAGCATACTAAGAAAAATACACACCTCATCCATCTACCGCCACCTGTGACAATACGATTTCTCCCTCTCCTTTTTGGTTGAGTCCAAGAACCAAAAAGAGCTACTCGGAACTACGGGTCATGAACTCCATTTAGTGCTGCATTTCCTCCTCTGTATAGTTCATTACACTACATATTCCTACGCGTCACTGATGACGTAATGCTCGGCACGGAGCATTTCGTCGGTGATAAAGCATTCCAAGAGGGCATGTAAGATATAAGGACACGATGCGCGGAGGCGGAACAGCTGTTTGGAGCGTCCCCACCGGACGTGCGAGTCGTACAAGGACCGATATTGGTCAGAAAAATAAAAGGCGAGGGTGTGCATTGTGGAACCCTCGCTTACGGAGTAGGCGTTAAACGCCTCGAAAGGTCGGGAGGGGAATGCGAACAAGCTCATGCCGTCGGAACCGGAGAAGGTTCCAATGGATGGAAAATGAGCATCGGTTGTTCGTTTTAGGGCATGAAGGTGTTTGTTTTCCTTGTCCGTCATGACGGTGGCCGAGCCATCGAGCCAATAAGTTCGGTAGTCGACGAGTTACCGAAGGCTTCCACAATATTTTTCAACGATTGAAGTCTGGCGCATAAATGCGGAGTCACAGAGGTAACCAGTCCACCGCGACGTTATCGTGCAAGGGGGAAAACGTGACCGCCTCCGTTATGAGCTCATGCGGGTGGGTTGGTACCAGAGGAGGTGCTTGGTTACTGGCAACCCGATGGGCTGGTGCAATAGTGTCACCCTCGGTATTGGCGACATAATACTCGTGTGTCAGGCAGGAGGTCGCGCTGAATATCGTCGTAAGTGGCGCTTGCCGCGGCGTCGGGCGTGACGCTGCGGTGAAAGGGGGTTCAGTGGCGCCTCCGGTATCCCGTGTGTCCAACTGGGGAGTCCACGACGAGTTTCGTCGACCTTCGCTAACAGATAAACGTAGATAGTCGTAAGCTGGGCGACGTCGTCCGTGAGGTTCTCGCGTTAGATATACTCTGATACGGAAGGTACCGTAACGGACGGAATGATTTTCATCAATGATGCCGTCTTGGACTAGAGTTGGTGCACTGGGGCCTTAATTGATTCGAGGCGACCCAGGGTCATCTCATCCTGTTTGACACGATAGTCCAATTCCGTTTGCAGGTGTGCCCCAAGAAGGCTCAGCTCCGCGTCCAAAAGATCAAGTCGGCTAGTCATGTCGGCACACCGGCAGGGTACCAACGGTATTGTCCCGTTGTGGTGTCAGCGGAGGGTGGCGGACGATAAGTAGCATCGATGGCTGGAGGACGGATCAATTTCGGGACCCCTACTTTGCGCGAGGTGAAGGGTGAAGTTCGGGCGGACGGAAAGTGAGTCGGGAGCATAGCGGACGGAATTATAAAATTTTCCATTGCCGGTGGAATACGGAGATCCCTGGGTGATTCGGCAGTGTAATCCTGGACGTCCACAGTTTGGTGTGCGAAGAGGCCTTCGGGGCCCGTTATTTTCTTAAGCGCGTCGATAGCGCGGAAGACAAGTGACATATGACTTTTGGTTTTTGTTATTAGTATCAGAGGATTAGTTGTAGTTGAATATGTACTTGTAGAAGTTGTTGCTGTATATGTAGTTGCAGTTACAATGATATAGTAGGTGCGGTAGTTTTCCATGCTGCGAGACCAATATAGTACACCACCAGTAATGGATTGGGGGTACTGGTCGTGGTGATAGTAGTGGCAGAGGCTTCGAGATGGGTTCTCTCCACGAAGGTGGTGTGCAAACACCGTCGAGGGGACAAGGGTGGAATGTCAGATGATCCTGTGCTTCGACACAACCAGTGGCGCCTTTTAGAGTCGCGCACGTGGGGGAGCACTGATATTTCATTCTTTTCCTTCCGATTTGGTATCGTCTGGTTGTTGCTTCGAAAATGTTGATGTGATTTGAAGCGAATGTTAGGGGTACATTTGTCCCCAGAGGAAAGATGCCCATCTCGTTGGCTCCCATTTCACGCCGACGAGATGGATTTTATTGTCTGAAACTGCTGGTGCTTACAGATCTGTATGCCCAATCATACAGGTTTGAAAGCACTACACGTGGTGGAAGGAAAAGAAAAGAGAAAGCAGGTGTAAAAATGGGAAATTGGCACGGAGAATGGTGGACCGTACAGTAGGGGAGGCAGGACAATAAAATACGCAATTCGTGTGGGTATTCCCTCAGTACCCGCTTCCAGGGGGTACTACAAGCACATCCACATCCATAAAAACTTTCCATCTTCTCGACTAGTATCTCCCACGCCTTTCTTCTGCGTATACTCCGGTGCTTCTCGCTCAGTCATCGGTATCCCTACATTCAAGGCATTCAACACCTACCAAGACGATGATGCTATAAATACCGAATCCCATTGGGGAGGAAGGCAAAAATAAATAAGGTACAGATTAATTGGAACCCAAACCTGAATCCAGATTTCCAAACTGCAACCTCTACATCCTCGAGAGGACCAGTAGCTGATAACGACGTCAACCAGGAGAACAGTGGTGGAAACTGCGTGTGAACCAATCAATCCGTATCCAGCATTCTTCGTGGCATCAAGTGACCAAACAACGAATCCAGGGTTGGTTTGGGGTACTCTAAGTTAGCACCACGGCCTTACTATCTCCGCTACATACCAGCGAGGACAGGTAAGAAGAGAAAGGCTAAACAAGTGTAATGAACGTCTACATATGACACGTGTGTGTTTAGTAACCCTTTAATAACCAAACGAACTTGACAATAGAAACAGGTAGAAATGCCCAAGCGTGTTGACACGTGTAATCGACCGGAAGGTAATCGGAGTGGGAAGAAGTAAAAGAAGAAGCACGAACTGAGGTGACTCAACAAGATGACCTATCAGCATTTGTTCAACTTTATCCAACTTCTGACCACGGAGCAAGAACAGCAGCAGAATCCCAATTATAGCGCTGTACTACTTTTTCAACTTCTCATACTTGTTTTTCGTATGAAGGGCCGCATTTCAAAATTATCCTCACTGAGGCTATGATACGTCGATTAAGGTCGATCATGGCATGATCTTAATCGACGTATCATAGGTGTGAATGATTCACACGCACCATCATTTTAAATCACCTCAATGTCCACAATCTAATAGAAATATTGAAGTTGTATGTGAGGAGTTCATACTCACAACAAAATCACTCCTATTGTGGTTCATATTGGAGGAAGAAGTATAACATCGTACATATCATGGAATGGGAACGGACTAAATATACACTGAAGAAGATTGGACATCACCGCTTTGAATACTCACCTAGAAACCCCTTTCTAGGTGTCCACCACGAACGAACCCGAGCAAAGCGAGTGTAAGTGCTTGTGGCTGGCCACATACTCAAATCCAAAAATTAAACGTTTTTGGCAATGTTGATATTTGTGTTTGATAGACCTACCGTAGCCATGAGCAGAAACAGTTTTCGGAACAAAAATATTTGATCAAATGAAATCGAATCCGTAAAAGTGGTATCAAAATTTGAAAATTTGGTATGGACTCGAATACCAAACCCAAATTTTCCACCAATGAAAATACTTGGACCAGCGTTGATAATTTCATTCAATTCAATTACCAACGGCGGCATATGTATTTTCATTGCAATAAGTTTTGGTAAATTTCCGCTGTCATTTGTGCAGACTTTTCAAAACTGTTCGGCCTATCTTCAAGACAAGTTGTAGCAGCTGACTCTTCCTAGGTGATATTATCACCAAGGGAGAGTTGATCAAACGCAAGAAAACACCATGGCCCGTTGACTGATCGCTATGCCGTCGGTTGTTGAGTTGCGATGCAACAAAGGGTGTAAGATCTTCTTCGTTGATGATATGATGGATTTGATGGGCCCATACACGAAGGTGTTATTTCATAGGGTCGCCCATCCAATAAAGCTCGGGACAGATCTCATGCGATCTTTATGGTGGCATAAAAATCGCCACTCTTACACAGAGATTATGATGGGGGACAATAACTGTGGACGTTGAAAAGGCCGTTCAGCGTTCACCTGCAACCAAAGGTAGACGATGTTCACTTAAAATTCACCAAGCTCCGCATGACGGTGAGACGAGCGGAAGGAGTGGTGGTTACAGGATCTCAGATGGAGATCAGAATCTACTCATGTACGACCTACATGTACTATAGAAATCTGGCTGATAAAGGACAGTTATACAATTTTTAAAGCAGTGCATAGGACACGCCAAAATTCGTTAAATGTTTTTTGAATGGGGCGATTCTTAAATACATTGAATCTCATTACGGACTCCGCCACATTATAAATGGGTCTTCTGAATCATTAGAGATAAGTTTATTCGCCGTCTGCTCATCTCCATCACGTCCCTAGTCAGTATTTTCGAAGACACTTGATGTTGTCAAGATGACAGTCCCAGTAGTAAAAACGAGAATAATTCACGTGAGAACACTGCATGTAAGCCGAAAGGGGAAAAGTCCAGCCATAAAGGGGAAAAGTATTTGAATTCATCGCAACCGCAACTCATATACGATGACTAAGATGACAGTCTCCATCGCCAGTATGGCGGAGTCAAGGAAAACGAGGAAAATGAACTCTGCAACAAGCATAGACACCACAGCCAATAATAATGCTTCAAGCTTCAACGCGAATGACATTTTGATAAGAACCTCCAGGTCTTAGCTTGCGGAGGGAACTAATTCAAGGAAGCGACTGAAAATCGAATGCAAACACCCTTATGTCATCGTCTATGTCAAATGCCCCCAGTTTTAGTTCCATAGTCACTGATTCAGTTGAAAATCATAATGCATCACGTGCAGTCTCCGCTTCGCGTGTATTTTAAGTCGATTCTTGAATTACTGTGCAGAACCATGTACTATCACCACATCAACTCGCTCCTATTCTATAATAGTTGAGCGGTTTGATGAGAATAAACAAGGAGGAGATGGTGAAGATGAAAGATAAAAAAGCGCAGTAAGTTAATCGGCCAATTTTATCATTGTAAGTCACGTCTTCTATTCCATATTTTCCCAACAAGAGCATCCTTTAATAGTGGTGAAATAATTATACACTTATGTTCACTCTGAGCTCAATTTTTGTACTTGTCATGTTTCGTCACCTTTCGTCACCTTTCGTCTACTTTTTTAGATCCAAGCTGGTACCACCACATTTTCCATATATCCCCATGTACTGCCTTAAATTACGCTTGCTTTTCCTCTGACTGTTCGGAAACTGGCCATACGTGAGGAGGTAGATACGGACGGAACAACCTTCATTTAAATATAGACAAGCTTTCTGTAGACTCAATCTACCCCCGAAATTTGCAATTTTGACCTAATTGAAAGCCTTTTCCGGTTACGCGAATGAATTATCTTTGCTATTTAATGTCTCTCCCTCACGCTTGCCCGATTCACAATCGTCATATGGGACCGGCGTTAGTTAGTCGAACTGATCCAGTGATCTCACACATCACCCTATAAGATTCATACTCTTTCAATGAACAGCAGTCAGCTTATATTAGTACTTGTCCCAGTATCCCATCTCGCCTTCTAGAAAAGACTTGAAATACTCATCAGTCAGTTACTGTAGACATTTGGTGAGCTCTCTCCTACTCATTTCGTTGCTCAACTCACCGACAAGACTAATTGGTCAAGGCCCATAATTATACTTAAACCCTAACTCTCTCCCCCTTATTGGTGGAGTAAACTGGCCACATAGTCTATTGTGGAAAAATAAATTTAACACCCTTTGGTGCAGATTAATCTTATGAATATTCCGCTTTGGAAGTTCATTTCACTACTTTAACGTTAAGAGCTTATCCTATTCTTCAATAGCAGCTAGATGTTTCTCCAAAACGACATCACATCCCTAAACAGATAGTTGACAAACAAGCTGAATTGAGTCAGGAAGATCTTCAACATCATACTTCTTCAAGTGGAGATTAACACGCCTAGTCCCTGTTAAATTGTAACGCCTGTCCTCACATGTCAACGTTATGCAGACCTTCATTACCACAGTCATTTCCTTCATATGGAACAGGTCACATGGTCTAATTATTATTTGGGACAGTTAAATAAATCCCCGGACACTCCCTCAACTGCTTTCATTTCCACCTCTTGAATAGTACAAAACAAGTTACCTTCTCCGTTCAATCGGAGGACTGGAGAAATAGTAATTATCGAAGTCCATCATAAATTCCAACGCATAAGTAATAAAACGGTGTAAATTATAAACATTAACACCATGCGGGCTGAACATTGGTGACAGGTGTATTCGTATAACCATTAATATCTATGACTACTCAAAACGTTTATGTCTTCTTTGGGTCCAGTAGCCCCAAAATTAGTCCCAAATAGGAGGAGCTCATCACAAAGGACTTCTAGTATAAAATTTGATACCGTTTTTCCATTCACACATAGCATTCCAAGTCAAATGATACGAGTCTTACTCCCAGCTCGCACAGTGGACGCATCCAATGATTCCAGGTGACCCAAACTGCGGATATATTTTTACAATTCTCTTCGCTTCTTTCTCATTTGTAAGACGTAGACATCCCTCCAAGTGATGGTCAAATTTTTATCTCGCATTCCCAACTTCTTGTCGTTGAGAGGCTTGACTGTTCCATTAAATACTGTGATAACTTCTGTTATTCAGGTTTTTTTATTTCGTGTGGTAGAAAGGAAACGTTGAAAAAGGAGGGTTGCTTTTTCAACTGCATTTATTCTTTAGAATCATAAGCAAAATGAATAATGTAATTCTGGCAGAATGCTGGTAATAATTCTGGGCCACTGGTCTTAACGGCAAATATTAACAATTTGCGTAGTTGTCAGTGTGGCACAGTGGGAATAATTACTGTGCCGGATGGAAAGGTCGTGAGTTCGAATATCACGTGAGTTCAAATATCACCAAGGTCCTTAATGAATGATTAATAATGGAAATTATTAATCTGGTAATTTAAAGAATGATTAGTATTGTTCCATTATGTTCCATTATTAATCATCCTTTAAATTTCCAGATTGAAAGACATATAAATCCTTTCTAGTCAACACAGTGTATGGCCGAATGTGATTGGTGTGGACATACAGGACCAATAATGCCACCTGGCAGATGCATGGATGGTAAGCGTAGCAGATCGTGATATAGGTCATCACTCTTACTGTAAAGAATTAATTTAGTACTGTAAGAGCTGCCGTCTGGCAATCGATTTCATGCTCCGATGAGAGGCTCTCATCGGAGTACCAAAACGGTCGCCAGACGTCAACCGAACATACAGTACATACTAAATTTATGTACTGTGTGCAGTGCTGTACTGTACAGTATACACAGCTATATACAGTATACACAGCTACGTACAGTATACACAGCTCTCATTTTAACCGCCGGCCGCTTAGTCTTAAACTATCGGCGCGGCAGCCCGACAGAATAAACTTGGGGTTTCTTCTCCATCACCGTCTTTTGATCATCGAAAATCGCGCAGCAACTAACGCTCAGTCTCTGCATCAACCCGAATACGACCGAAGCGAGACGACGTGCCTGTACCTGGCCAAAGAAAATTCTCGAGTTTTACTCCGTGGATGAACACGCGCCACACCCAGCGCATTGACTCAACGCTTCATTCACCTCTGTCATCTCACGGCTGTAACAACTGTGTGACGCCAATGATGGGCAATAATCATAACGCCCCGACTTCCGACGATGAAAGTATGGGTGAAAAATCCGGCACCGTATCTGTACTTGCCCCCATCTCAGTGCCCGTGTTTCGAAGCGTCGGCCCCGTTCAAGTCGCCCGCTTTATGCACGAATGCAAAAGGTACGAAGTAGAGGTACGTTCGAAGCAGATAGAAATTCCAACTCTAACCATTCTTTCATATACAGCGTGCATCGGTCGATCTTTACTTAATAATTTGTTGTTCATGGGCAAGTTCGAAGACATTGCTGAAGGGATCGACGATGATAAAGACCTCACAAGCGCGCACATTAATAATTACATCGAGGGATTGATTGGAAGATGGAGCGCCGACGAGGTGGACCCATCCGTTATCGAAGGTGCACTTCAAGGCTTCGAGATTCCAACGCACATCCACGACGCGGATGCATGAACCACCCATTTTTGCGCAGACTTCTTTGAGCGTCTTGAAAAAGTCGGTTGCGGCACTTTCCGAGACAAAAATCCGAAAAAACGATCCATCTACTTGTGAATCGTTTTCACCCGCCTGCTCTGAAACGTGAGATGCGTCGCCGGAACGCCTATGACGAGCAATTGGAAAAAATGTTACGAAAGTTTATCACCGCGCTGTCGAAAGAAGCCGTGAACTGCCAAGTTTATGGCATTGAAAAAAAGGAAGTTCCGACCAAGCCGGCGGCCTCGACCTCTTCCTCCTCAACTACAAGAAAGGACAAGCATAACAGTCCTAGGAAGGACCGGAAGAATCTGGAAATTTCTCCCATTGAAAAACCGCTGTGCCTGTGGGATTAACACAGCAAGAAAGGGATAATTCACTACTTGCGAAACTGCAAGGAATTCTGGAACGAAAAAAAGGATCGACTGTTTGAAAAACGAGGATCGACTAAAGATGATTCTGCTAAACTCACAGTTGATCCAAGTAATGTGGAAAATACAAGCGTTGTATTTAACGCTACTTTTGGTGAACGTCATCGTGTAACTATCTGCGCTGACACCTGCTCTGATGACAATATTATCGACAGACACACCCTTGAAGGGTTTATGAAAGCTGGTGTCGAGCATAGCGTCGAAAACTTATCGCACCCTAAAACGTTCAACAAGGTGGCACACCTTCCAGATGAGAAAACTGCAACTCTAATGTTTAAACAAGCAGTTGTTGTGGACACAGAACTCCACATCCGGCATGGTACAGCTCTTGTTTTGCGAGGGGTTCGTTACAGATCAAACAGTAGGAGACC
>JAULBU010065757.1:0-11036 GCA_032358235.1 Odonthalia washingtoniensis
CAAGCAGAACTAAACCACCCGGATGTCTTAACTCCAAAGAAGTTGAATAAAGTAATTAGCCAAAAGCCCCCTAAAATAACGGATAAAGTAAACACTTTGTCTGTTATAAGAGGTTGGGAATTAAGTCCGTAGGCGAGTAGAGTGGCAATAAATGATAACATTGCTGGATACCAGGGCAGATTGTGTACCCACTGCAGCCACATTGCCATAAATCCCCAGCGCTCTCCAAAAGCTTCGCGCACCCATATATATATGCCGCCTGCTTTTGGCCAACCTGTTGCCAATTCTGCAGCTACTAAGGCTGTTGGAAAAATAAAAACTAAAGCAGAGATCAAATAATATGAAATGGATGAAAGACCATACTGGGCGACCAGTGGCATGTTTCGTAAGCTGGTGATAACAGCTAAATTCAAAGTAGCTAAAACAAAAATACCCAAAACACGTTTGGGTTTAATCAACGACGGAGTGCTTTCTTCAACATCCATATGGGGCGATCCTTGGCTATATTTTTGCCATTTTACATATATTATATAATTAGGTAAAGGGAACTGTATGCAAGATCAAATTCTAATATCAAATAAAGCGCGATGGTGGATCTTATTTGCTCTCAGTGGATCTTTGGCGCTTGCATTTTTAGATCAAATGAATCTTCCTGTTGCCTTGCCAACTATTCAAAAGCAATTAAATTTGAGTACATTAACACTTCAATGGTTGATTAACGCCTATCTTTTAACCTGGGCTGTCTTTGTTTTAACGGGTGGCTATTTAGCAGATTGTTTTGGGTTAAAAAAAATTTATTGTTTGGGTATTATCATCTTTGGAATTGGTTCATTAGGAAGCTGTTTTGCTTTTAATGGATGGTGGTTTATTTTAGCGCGTTCTATTCAAGGGCTTGGAACAGCCTTTATGTTGCCTGCCGCCATAGGGATTCTTGTTTCTATTTTTCCTAAACATGAACATGGAAAGGCGATTGGAATTTATTCAGGAATTGCTGCAATCTTTTTAGTTTTGGGTCCTCTTATTGGCGGGGTATTTACTCAATTTCTAAGTTGGCGATGGATATTTTTAGTAAATATTCCTGTTGTTATTTTCTCATATTTAATTGTTTTATCTATATTGCCCTGTATTCCATCTGTTTACAAAAAATTTGATTTCAGCGGCTTTTTACTTTTTACACTGGGTTTTCCTTGTTTCATTTTAGCATTGATGCAAGGAAATAAATGGGGCTGGGGACATTGGTCTATTATTGCCTTGTTTGCTTTTTCAGGAGTCGCTTTGGTGGCTTTCTTTTTAGTTGAACTTAGAACGCCTTTGCCATTTTTGGATTTGCAACTTTTTAAAGACAACTCTTTCTTGGGATCTAATGCTATCTTTTTTGTGATCCAATTTGTTTTAATTCTACCGATTTACTGGGCCATGTTTTTGCAGCGTATTTTAAATTATTCCCCGTTAGTCGCTGGGCTTTATTTAATGGTGGCTGTGGTCCCTTTAGTCGTCATTATTCCCTTGGGTGGAATTTTATCAGACCTTCTTGGGCATCGATTTCCTGTTCTGTTGGGCCTCTTATGTGTTGTTTTATCCCTGACGTGGTTTTTTATCTTCGATCAACTCACTGCAAAACTTCTTGTTCCTGGCATGGTTGCTTTTGGCGCTGGCATAGCTTTAGTCTTTGCTCCCATAAGCTCTTGCGTAGTCGGGGGGGCTGCTGCTGAAAAAAGGGGGATAGCGTCTGGAGTTTTAGGTTGCATTCGGCAAGTGGGAGGAACTGTGGGCATGGCAGCTATTAGCGCCATGTTAACTAACTTTCGCGCCCATCATTTTTTTAAAGCTCTAAATGGGACAAGCTACGCTGGTTTAGAAATTCCCGCCGATCAATTAGATTGCTTCTATGAAAAAATAACTAATATCTGCCATTTGCCTGAGAGTACAATACGGGCTTTAAAGCCGTTGGCTGTAGAGGCTTATTTTTTTGCTTTTAAATGGATTTACTTGGTTTGCGCAATACTTGTTTTTATTGTTGCTATTATCGGTTGGAAAACAATCCCCAAAAAAATTACTCGGTGTAAATAGGACTTACCTGAGTGCTCATTTTCATTTGTTCTTCGTTAATAAAAGGACCGATATTGGTTCTGCGGCGAACTGTTTCAAAAGGTTTAATTTCTTCAGAAAACTCTATAAAATGACGATAAATAGAATTGCCCTTTGGATCTATTTGATGTACGTCGATGACTACATTTTTTAAGTTACTTAAACCCATATTGCAGACTTTAATATCGAGATAACCATCTTCTGTAAAGAGTGATTCAACATCGATAGTTTGAAGTCCTTGAAGAGCTAGTCCCAATTCTTTAAGTTTGGAAGTGGCTTTCTGTCCGCCTGGAGTGGTAGAAATGCTGGCTTTTCTAAAATTTTGAACAGCTGCCTGGTGATCATCTTGATGATAATCAATTTCACCCAAAGCATAATAGGCTTCAGCTGTTGGTAGTAGAGATAGACTTTTTTCTAAATCATTAGAGGCTTGAGCAAAATCATCCAGCTGTTCTTTAACCAGCCCTCTTTGAAGATAGTTATCAAAATATTTGGGGTTGATTTCGATAGCGCGATTAAGAGCGTTTAAAGCATCTAAGGTGTAGCCCAATTTTAAGAACGCTTTCCCTTTGAGTAAATAAAAATGAAATTCAGTTGGATCATGGTCAAGGCCTTGATCTGCAAATTGAATGGCTTGTGCATATTGCGAATTGAGTAGGGCATGGTAGCCTTCGTCTAATTTTTCATAAGCAGCAGATTGTTTATGCAGTCTTTTAAGCTTTTGAGTAAATAAACTTACCTCGGTAGCTCCTAAAAGAGATCTTTGGGAAAGATATTCTCGTGTTTGGGCGATGCGTTCTGTAGAGGTGGGGTGTTTAGCCAAAAAACCACCCGTCCAATTGCAGTTGTTACAAGTGTGGTACTCAAAAAGTCTTTCATTAAAATCAGCAAAACTTTGACTGCTATATCCCATTTCAGAAATTTGCATGAGAGCTATCTTGTCTGCTTGCATTTCAGCATCTAAATTATACTTAAGAGTAATGAGTCCAGAGCCCGAACCCAAAGCTCCAACTAAAAAATCTTTATTATGATTTTTAGTGAGTACACTTAAGTTGACAGGCCCAGCATTGAGTTCGACTGCTTGAACTTTTTCTTTCCCATGATTTTGAGAAAGGTGTGCTATTTCATGAGCTAGTACAGTGGCTAGTTCTGCTTCGTTTTTGAGTTCTATTAAAAGGCCGCGCGTTAAGGCGACTCTTCCTTTGGGAAAACTCCACATGCTGGGAATCGAACTATTAATGATGCTAAAATGAAAATCAGCATTTGATAAATTTTGTTGACGTACAATTTTTTGTCCAAGCTGATTGATGTAAGTTGTTAGCTCGGGGTCTTTACTGTAGATGCCACCATAAGCTTGTTGAGAGTATAAAAAATTTCGTTCATTATTTTTGTCATGTTCTTCGACTGTTAGCTTCACAAGTCTGTGGCTATTACGTTGGTGATAAGAGCATGCACCAAGCACAAAAATTCCCATTAAAATAGGACTTAGGACTACTAGGAACAATTTTAAAGTTTTTTTGTGCATGGTACGTTTAAATTTAATTCTATTTGAGTCTTACGTTTATTGAAACGTAACCTTTTTGTCAAAAACTACTTTTACCAGTAATTCAACACTTTCCACCAAACTCCTCCTACAAGAACCCAAATGAGGATATTACAAATACTCAAGATAAGTCCTACTTGCCACCACTTTCTGAGTGAAATATACCCAGCACTGAAAAAAATAGGGGCAGGGCCACAGCTATAGTGGGTTAATCCACCAAATAAGCTGCTAAAGAATGCAAGGATTAAAACAGCTAAAACAACAGGAGCTCCTACTTGAATTGCTGCCGCTAAAAATGCTGAGAACATAGCTGTTAAGTGAGCCGTGTTACTAGCAAAGAAGTAGTGGCTATAAAAATAAAGTAGAACCATGATGATCAAAGCTGGAACCCAAGGCATCGAAGAAATGAATGAAACAATGTTCATCGAAAACCAGGTAAAGAAACCAAGTTTTTTTAAGGATGTTCCGATAGCTACAAGTGTTCCTAACCAATACAACGTATCCCAAGCATTGCTTTCACTTAAGCAATCTTTCCAGGTGATAATCCCAAAAAATAAAAGGGCAATTAAACCAACCATGGCAGCAACGGTATTTGAAACATTTAAGGAATCCCCAAAAAGCCATAAGCTAAGAACGACCATGAAGATACTAATCATAATCCATTCATCACTTTTAATGGCGCCCATTTCTTTGAGCTTTTTACCTGCAATTTCGGGAGCTTCGGGTGTTTGTTTAATTTTAGGAGGTAGTATTTTAGCAATTAGAAGAGGAACCGCCAGTAAGCTAACTACTCCAGGTAGACAAGAGGCTAAAAACCATTTTCCCCATGTGAGGGTCACTCCAAATTCCTTAGCGAGTTCAACGGCAATCGGATTGGCAGCCATTGATGTTAAAAACATCGCACTGACCACAACTGATCCTTGAAAGACCGAAATCATGAGATATCGTCCTGTGCTTTTTGTGTCGTCTTGCTCGTCATAAGATTTAGCCAAGGCTAAAACGATAGGAAATATAATTCCTCCTGCTCTAGCAACGAGACTGGGGATAAATGGCGCAAGGAGAAGTTCACTGAAAGTAATTCCATACACAAGGCCAATCGTATGCTTGCCAAAAGCTTTTACAAAAAAGTATGACGCTCTTGTTGCAAGACCTGTTTTAATCAACCCCAAGGCTAAAAAGAAAGAGATAAAAATAAGCCAAATGCTTGGAGAGCTAACTCCCGCAGCTACTTCAGCAAATGTCAGTGTATTTGTTGTAATTGCTACAACAGAACCGATGAGGACTAGGGGACCAACGGGGAGTGGTCGAGTAACAAGCCCAGTAATAATAAATAAGAAAATAGCAAATAAATGCCACGCTTGAGCAGTTAGCCCAGCTGGTGCAGGAATCATCCAGATTCCAAGTCCAATAGATGCAGAGATAAGAAAAGGAATAGGCTTGGCGCCTTTCCACTTTGCCTGTTCAATAGTTTGGACAGAGCTTCTTTCTGGGATATTTTTGGAATTTTCTAATGTAGCCATAAATAACTTCTGTTTATTTTTGATTTGAAGGTGTTATAAAAAAGATTTGTTTATCACAAGTTGCGAATCTTGAAAAGATCAAAAGATGCAAAAGATTATAAAATTTGTTAAGAAAATAGTCCAGCCCGGGTTTTACAATATTACTCAAGAGCTTGAGCCTTTATTGGAAAACAATATTTTAAAAGGGGAAAAGGTCTCAGGAATCTTAACTCTTTTCTGCATGCACACTAGTTGTGCTCTTCTTATTAGTGAAGCCTGGGATCCAACAGCGCAAAAGGATCTTGAAAAATTTTTTAATTATCTAGCCCCTGAACATCTTTCGTTTATCGAGCATGATTTAGAGGGGCCCGATGATTCTCCAGCACATATGAAAAGCGCGTTGCTTCATCAGAGTATTTCTCTTCTAGTCGAAAATGGAAAAATAATACTGGGTCAATGGCAGGGTATTTTTTTAGCTGAATTTCGTAAGAGCGTACATGAACGCCAGATCTTGATGAAGTTTCAACCTGATTGAGAGCATTTTTTTAAAAGTCAAAAAGGACTTTTAGCAAGATCAGAAAAAGGTTTGATTAAACGAGAGTTTTTGTTAACAAAGAAAATTAAAATTTAAAGAAGTTCGATGACTCGACCTCAAGATCAATATTCATCCATTTATTATTCAACATTAATTGCTTCGATAGGGGGGTTTTTAGTTGGCTATTCAGCTGTCATTATTGCCTCTGTCATGCTTTTTTTAGATGAATATTATAAACTAAACCCGCTGCAGCAAGAAATTCTTATTAGTATTGCATTTGGCTTTGCTGTCATTGGGAGTTTAGTTTCAGGGCTATGTTGTTTTGCAATTGGTCGAAAAAAAACAATTATAGTAGTGGGGGGCATTTTTATAATCGCCGCCTGTTTTACCCTGATTAACGACACTTTTTTGCTGCTTTTAATCAGCCGTTCTATTTTAGGGATTGGAATGGGAATGATGATGACAGCTGTCCCGTTTTATATTAGTGAAATTGTTCCGACTAATATTCGTGGATCTTGTCTTTGTGTTTTAATTATCGAATTTTACTTAGGCTATTTTATTGCTTTTTTGGTCTGTCGCTCTATCATCTTTGTTTTTGGTTGGAAAATTGCATTAAGCTCCGCCATTATTCCCGCTTTGGGCTTGCTCATTGGAATGAGGTCTATGCCCGAATCACCCTTTTGGCTTCATGCTAAAGGAAGGTATGAGCAAGCAATTGAATCTTTGAAGAGATTAAGGCGAGTACTAGATATCGAATACGAAATAGGAGTTATAGAAGATACTTCTCAAACAAATACCGATAAACAATCAAAGCTTTTTGGTAAAGGGTTGTTAAAAGCTATTTTTTTAGGTTCCATGATTGCTATTTTAATTGAAGCAACGGGCACACATGCTATTTATTACTATATACCATCACTTTTAAATACGGCTGGAATGTGGACAAAAAAGGCGACTATTGATGCAGCCCTTTGGGTTGGGGGAATTAGCTTTCTTTCCGCCTTAATAGCCATGCTTTTTATTGATCGTCTTGGACGAAGAAGGTTGCTTATTATTGGGACATCGATTACGACTGTGAGCCTGATTCTTCTGGGGATATTCTTTCAGACTCTTATTTATAATCCCCATCTTCATGGGGTCATTATTTTATTATTTTGCACATATTCTACAGGGTTTGTTCTTGGTTTGGGCTCTGTAGGCTGGCTCATTATTGTTGAAATTTATCCTATGAAATTACGCAGCCTATTAATCTCTTCTGTTTTTGCTATTAAATGGGCGATGGCATTTATCATCACTCGTTATTTTTTAACAGAGCTGCTGTTTTTTGGTTCCGGTAATACTTTTTGGTTTTATGCTGCGACCTCCTTTTTAGGTTTTATTTTTGTTTACTTTTTTGTGCCTGAAACAAAAAATAAAAGTTTGCAAGATATTGAAGAATTTTGGTTAAAAGATATACCTCATGGCAGAGAAATTAACAAAAAATAGTTATTTTTTATGGCCCTTTCAAGGGCTTGGATATTTTGTCACCCACCCTAGATTGTGGTGGTTGCCTCTTTTTGCGACCTTTTTTTTAACAGTTATTTTAATGGCGATTTTCGCTTTTGTGATGATCTTAGCTTGGCCAAAAGTGGATGCTAGCTTTTGGATAAAACTTTGGGAGATATTAAAAGCATTTGGGTATAGCACAGCCGCTTTACTGATTGGCTTTGTTGTTTTAATGCCTTTTCTTGTCACGCTTGTGCTAGATAAAATGGTTCGCAAAATCCTTGTCATTGAAAATAAACAAGTGATGGAGGTGAGCTTTTTTAAATCCTTCTATTCTGGAGCTGTGATCTTCTTAAAAACTTTTTTTTGGAGAATCTTTTGGCCTGTTGTTGGAATCCTTGGTGCTATTTTCTTAGGTCCTATCGGCGCTTTTATCAGCCAGTTAGGAATGGGCCACTTAGCGGTGATCGATGGGGTGGATTTAACATTGGCCTTAAAAGGTTTGAACACTTCAGATCGTTTGCATCATTATAGGCAAAAAAGAGGACCCATCTTTGTGATGGGATTTTTTGCAGCTGTTTTAAGTATGTGTCTTTCCATCACCGTGATAGGTTGGCTCCTTTGGATACCTGCTGTTTTTGTTGGAGCGACCTTGTGGGTTTGTGAGTGGCCAGAAGTTGAAAAAAATCATTAATAGAGTAGAAAAGTTATGCTTGCTCAAGAGTATTGGAATAAAATTGGATCGAAAAAAGTCTTTGAAGATCCAGTCTATTTAGAAAAACTTACTAAATTTTTGCGTCCCACTTCTCAAATTGTTGAATATGGATGTGGCTATGGGCGGATGATGCGTATTTTGAAAATGGGTGGATATGAAAATTTAGTTGGATTTGACTTTGCCCAAAATATGATTTTAAGAGGGAAAAAAGAAAATCCAGATCTTGATCTTAGATTATTAGAAAAATCTGGGAAGATCCCATTGGCTAATGAATCACTCGATGCTGTTGTTATCTCCACCGTTCTTTGTTCAATGGTCGATGAAAAAGAGAATTCAAGATTAGTAAAGGAAATCCTGCGTGTTTTAAAAAGAAAAGGAATCTTATATATGACAGATTTTCTTGTTTGCGACCATTCAAGATATCAGGAAATGTATAAGCTTGGGGAAAAAGAATTTGGAAAGTGGGGCATGTATACAACAAGCGAAGGTCTCATCGTTCGTCATTATACCACGCAGTTTATCATGAAGCTACTCAAGGGTTTTGATGTGGAGTGGTTTGAAGCCTTTGATTTTAAAACTATGAATCAAAATCCCGCGCGCACTTTCCATTGTATTGTTCAAAAAACAAACTAGTGTTTAATCTCTGACTAACTTAAACACTAGTTTGTTGAAATCAAATGTTACTTGCTGTTTTAATCTCTGGCTAATTCATTATTTGGCAATACATCCCATTCTTTAGGGTCATCATCGGGCACCATAGCTAACAAGGTCCAATTTCTTAACTTGTAATCCTTAAAACTATCACCAACTCCAGTCAATCCAGCCTGGGCAAGCGTGGTCCACGCATAGGTTTGAAGGTTAGTCGGAGATTGATTAAATATTGTAAACCTATTTGTAAATTCAGCAACATAATCACCTTCTTTATTGTTCAAAGATAGTGTCAGGCCGTTGTCTGTGAATCTTAATTTTGGTATCCACCCTGGTTGATTGGATTTCTCAAAAAAAGCTTTTTTTGGGTTCACTAGTAATAAAACATCTATTAGAGATGGAAAAACATGATTGTTAGTAAAATGAAATCCCAAAATTGGAGGGGGGGCTTCCTCCCGACAGGGCATTTCGAATCGAACCTCATTAAAAGATTTTTGGTCATCTGCTGTATAAGGTACAATTGCGCTAGAAACTGTTTGCGGATGGATGAGAGTGACTGGAAAAAATTTATTGACAATTCCATCTAGGCAACTTCGTCCTGCTGAGTTTAGGAAAAGAGGATTCCCCGGGCTTGCTTGGAATAAGAAAGGTCTAGAAGATGAAGATGTGGATTCATTTGGGGGGGCTTCAAAGTGCCCTCCCCCTACAGCAGTTGCCATAAAAGCTCCTTTTTTAGAGATCTAAAAGTTAATCTTGCCCTTCTAAAAAAGTTGGATCAATTTGATTCACTTTCTCAGTTAAACTTAAAAAACATTCATCAATAGAGTCATTTTTAATTTCGATCCACTGATAGTTTTCTTTTAAGAATTTTTTGATCGGTGCATATTGCGCTTTATAGATTTCTAGGCGCTTTAAAATAATGTCACTTTGATCATCTTCTCTAGTGATAAGCTTACCTTTACAATGGTTGCACTTCCCTTTAGAGAGGGGAGGGTTCAGTGTTATATGATAGGGTCTAGAACAATTTTGACAAGTTAAACGCCCCTCGAGACGTTCTAAGATAGCATCATCACTAATAGAAACATTTACAAAAATGAGATGATCTTTTTGAGGAAATGCAGCTACTAACTTTTCTGCTTGTGATTTTGTGCGTGGAAAGCCATCTAAGATAAAACCTTTGTCGCAGTCATTTTTTTCAACGCGCTTCATGAGTACTTTTAAAATGACTTCGTCTGGAACTAATTGCCCTTGGGACATGTAGCTTCGCAATTCATTACTCAGTGGGTCTTCAGATTTTAATTGCTCACGAAGTAGGTCGCCTGTTGAAATATGGGGTAAATGACTTGTTGAGCTTAATTTACTGCAAATGGTTCCCTTCCCTGCTCCTGGAGGTCCTAAAAAGACTAAAATATTTTGTTCCGCACTAAGAAATGCCCCTAGAAACAAAAACGTAGATAAGATGAATGCAATTTTAATTTTAGACATTGGCTATTCTCCCAGTAAAGTTAAGCATTTGCGTAAATATTCAATATAGGCTCAAGGTGGTTAATTAAGAGGCAGAAACATTCTTGTGGAGATCCTTCTGATTTGATCTCTATCCAATTTGATCGTCCTTGATAATATTGAGCAATTGGAAAAAATTTCTGATTGAAGATCTCAAATCTCTTGAGGATGATTTCTTCTTTATCGTCGTCTCGAGTAATCAAAGCTCCTTGGCAATCATCACATATTTTTTCTTTTTTTGGCGGCAAAAAGTTAATGTTGAAAGTGCGTGCGCAATGGGTACAAATGCGACGACCTATTAATCTCTCTAGAAGCGTTTTTTCTTCGATTGTAATATTTATTAAGATTAAGTTGTGTGAAGCTGATAAACATTGATCAAGAACCTGAGCCTGGTTGAGCGTTCTTGGAAAGCCATCTAAAATAAACCCATGAGAACAATCTTCTTGGGCAATCCTATTTTGGATGATCTCAATAATGCAAGAATCATCTGGAAATTGTCCTTGTGACAGTAAATGGTTTAAGTGTTCTGCAAGGGGGGTTTTTTTCTTGGCTTCCAACCTAAGAAGGTCTCCGCTAGAGATATGGGGTATTTCGAGAGCTTTGGAAAGTCTTGTGGCTTGCTCTCCTTTTCCAGCCCCTGGGGGGCCAAAAAAAATGTAGACATTCGGTTTAATTTGTAGCGTCATGATTCAAAATACTTTTTACAAAAAGGAAAATATAGCAGATCGCCGAAAAAAGGTAAAAGCATTTATTCTTAGTTGATTTTATATCAGCACTTTAAATAACTTAGAATTCAAAGTGGAAAACTAATATTTTATATTTACAGATTAATAAATAAACCGTAACTATAAAGTTTATGAGGAAGTGGTTAAATTTAAGCTTTTGGGTAGTTTCTATGACCCTCTTTAGCAGTTGCTTGCGCTTTGGGCCTCCAATGCCTGCCAAGTCACAGCTAGAAGTGAGGCAGATGCAGACGCATCTTTTTGATGTCAAAGATTTTAAGCTTGTTATGAAAGCCATGTT
>JAULBU010065768.1:0-11033 GCA_032358235.1 Odonthalia washingtoniensis
CTTTCGCCTTTGTTATCACGTCGTTATTTACAGTCCACAGTCGTGAAGGGATCCCATTCCTAAGTCTCTGCCACCTCGACCTCCCACGACCGGTACCCCCAATCCGATACGGGTGTGGTACTTCATTGGTCTCCCAGCCTAGACAAGTACTGCAACCACGCTACGACAGCCACTACAACTACATCTACAAATAAAACAACTAATTTACAACTTCTACTTCTACAGCTCCATCTCAAACTGAGAAAAAGTCAGTCAAGTCCCACCAGTCTTCCGCGCCATTGACGCGCAAAAGGAAAAACAAGCCCGAAGGGCCTCTTCACACACCAAACTATGGACGTCCGGGCCTCCACGGCAGAACCACCTCAGGATCTCCGTATCCCTTCTGCCATGGACACTTTACTAATTCCGCCCGCCCTGCCCCCTACTCGTATTCCGCCCGCCCCAACATCACCAGTCTCTTCGCGCGGAGGAGGGGCCTCGGAATTTATCTGTCATCCGGCCTAAAATGCCACTCATCTTCAGCCACCCGCCGCTGACACCACAACTGGAACCCCACCGTTGGTCCTCTACCGGTATGCCGACATGACGAGCCGATTTAATCTTCTGGAAGCGGGGCTGCGTCGTCCTTGCGCACGTGCGAACGGAATTGAACCATAGCTTCCAACAGGATGAAATAATCATGGGCGGCCTCGAATCGATCCAGACCCCGGTGCACCAACTCAACTCCAAGATGGAATCGATGAAGAAAACTATTTCGTCCGTTACAGTGGCTCGCGTATCGAAGTATATCCAACTCGAGAAACTCACGGGTACGGTCGCCAATCATAGGACTCGCTTCTTTGATCCATAAACGAAGGTCTACGACACTCGTCGTCGACTCGCCCAGCTGGATACACTGGATACCCGGGACACCATTGTACCCCCACTCGCCGCAGCACCACACAAGAAACCAAGCCTGCCACACAATGATTCTGTCACCCACCACGAGGGAGACAATCTTGACCCAGCCCCTAGGGTCTCCGGCAACGAAGCACCTCCGCAGGCCTCAACCCTCCCGCATGAGCTCATCACGGAGGCGGACACGCCCGCACTATTTCCCGATAACGGCGCGGTAGACTTGCTGCCTCCGAGCCTTGGCAGCTATGTTCCAGGCCTTCCAATGTTGAAAACTACGGTGGAAGCATTCTGTACCCTCGTGTCTACAGAACTTATCGACTCGACAACACGGCTGCCCTCATGACGGACAAGGAATACAAACACCTTCATGCCTTAAAACGAACAATAGGTGCTCGTTTTCCATTCATCGGAACCTTCTCCGGTTCCGCCAGCATGGTTGTATTCTCATTCCTCTCCGACCTGTCGAGGCGATTAACGCCAACTCTGTAAGCGAGTGTGCTGCAGTGCACACCCTAGCCTCTTATTTGTTTCACCAAGCTCACTCCCTGTACGTCTCAAATGTCCAATCGGGACGCTCCACACAGCTGTCCCGCAACCGCGCATCGTGGCCTCATGTCGTGGATACCCTGCTGGAACGCTTTATCACATACGAAACGCTTCGTGCCGAGCACCGCGTCATCAGTGATGAGCAACAACGCATCAACGAATCCTTAGATACATACGCCGGACGTTTGAAGGAGGCGGCCTCTAGATTCCGTCACATTTTCCCACCAACGGAGCTCATCAACAACTTCATTTTGAGTTTGGACTCTGCTACTGGTTCTCTACTCCAAACTCACCTTTCCCTGCTGGAGCCGTCCGTTGCACATGATTTCCAGGGGATAAAACGCCTGGACGAACGATGCGACATCTCTGCCACCACCATGGCGCAGCACGCCAAACAAAACTTGGCGCCTAAATCCTCTCCGCCCTCCACGCCACCAATGGCTGCGCACAGAACAAAATGGGTCGCGCCGACAGTTATGTTCATCCCCAGGGCAACGGGGAAATCTTCTCCATACTGTCACCACCATCCTCCATCTAACCATTGCCGACGGCGTTCTTCAACTTCACCATCTGTTAGAAATAAATATATGTTTCTCGGTAAAAAAAGGTTACGAACAGTTGAGTCTAATCGTTTTTATTTTTTCTACTGTGAAGCGCTTTTACACCGCTATTTATACGCATCTATAGAGACAGTGGAAATGAAATCGTAATAGTCTAGATTATTACTCTCCAGTTTTCCATTGTAGCATTCCGCATTGAACACGAAATGCTACTCTCTTCCATTCCAAATAATATAGATCCCTCACAGTAAAATCTTCACTATTCTGCCAGACAGAATTGTACAGTGTACCATGCAAGTATTAAGCACGAGATAATTGTACCTTAAAATTATTGTAAACTACACTAATTTCAACATCCCCCCTCTTGCTTATGTTGCTACTTATATGGGAGCAGCCCAGTCGTGTCCAAATGAGTGCTGTGTTTGTTCTGACAAAGCCCTTTTGTAAATAGGTCAGCCAGCATTTCATTCGTAGACAGATACTGTAGATCAATATTTCCTTTTGAGACGTGATATTTCACAAGATGGAATCGAACTTCAATATTCTTCGTGCGGTCGGATGAAATTGTTTCCTGAGAGAGTTTTAAAGCAATTTGGTTATCCCCATATACACGAACACAATATAAGTCTTGTTCCATTATTTCACAGTGCAGTTTCCGTAACCATTAATTTCTCATACGGCTTCCGAAAGTGACACATATTACGCTTCCGCTGTAGATTGAGAAACTATTGATTGCTTTCGTAACCTCCATGAAATCGCACCTCCAGCTGAAAGAAATACAAAACCACTTCTGGACTTTCGATCTTGTTGATCACCAGCAAAGTCCGAATCTGAGTATCCCACCAAATTATTTTTTGATTTTGGAAACGTGAGCTAAAATTGTTGTAACCCTTTCAGATAACGCAACTCCCTTTCAGCCATCTTCCAGTGATTTTCACTGTATGTGTCCATGAAACGAGACAAATACCCAACAGCGAAAGCAATATCCGGTGGGCATGTATTAGCAAGATACAAAAGCGATCCCACTAATTCTCTGTATGGTCTAGAAACGGCTGGAGATGTACAAACCAAGTATGTTTGATAATTGTTCGGTAATGGCGTATTTATTAGAGCACAGTCCTCCATGCCAAACATTTGTAGTAAGTCGTGAATCATTATACGATTTGAGATTCGTAGTAAATTTGAAGAACAGATATGTTTAATTTCCATCCCCAAAACCTTTGTGTCGTTTTTCTCCACACTGATTTCTACTTTCTTTCCCAATTTTGTAATAAACTCATTGATGGCTTTTAATCTTTTACCAGCAACCAATAAGTCATTAACATAAAACGTGAAGAACAGGAAAAGAAAATCAAGGATGGATCTGATTCCGAACCCTTACCCCCAAGACTTGATAAAATTGTGACGAGATATTTTCTAAATGCTCGAGAGACTTGCTTGAGCCCGTGTATAGATTTTAACAACCTGAATATTTTCCATATACCAGTAATGAATCCTTCAGGTTGACTCATAAAAATATTCTCTTCCATATTTCCATATAGAAACGCGAATTTTATATCGACAAGTTTATAAAACAGACTCCGTTCCACGATGATGGCAAAAGCCATACGGACAGTGGAATATTTAACCACTGGTGAAAATACCTCAGTATAATCAATTCCGTATTTCTGTCTGTATCCTTTGGCGACAAGACGAGTTATGTACCTTGTGACTACTCCATTAACATTTCTCTTAATATCATAAACCCATCTTCCTGGTATGGGAACCACACCAATTGGAGCATCTATTAATTCCATGACACCCCATTCTTGCAGAGTTTTCAATTCCAAATCCATATCTTCCTTCCATTTATCGGAAGCAGACGAGTTCATAGCACCTTTGTAATTATATGGTAGTCCGGGTTCCGAATTTCCCATAAAACAGCGAGCAATGAAAACAAAATACGTTTCTGGATTAAATCATTCAGGGATTCGTGACTCTCGACTAGAGCGCTAAGGTGGAGTTTGGTATTACGTCAACGATTCTGGTTCCGTTTTTAATGAAGTACCAGCATTAATCGTCGAATCATTGTAGTTCAAGTCATTTTCTCCCACTGTAGATGAAATTACGTCAAGTGAAGATTCTTCCTCTTCTTTCCATAAATTTGGAAAAATTACTTGAACTTCACAGATTCATTGGGTTCATCTTTGTCAATATTCCAATAAATTGTGGACTCATCAAAATGTACATCCCTGGATACTTTAAATATTTCTAGTTCAGGGAAAAAATACCTTATATGAATTACCCTTCGCATACCCTACCAAGATCCCTTTCTCAGTCCTATCCGCCAATTTTCCTTTCCGAATTTCATTTGCGACATGTAATTAAGTAGTACATCCAAAAATTCGAATATGTGACAAATCTGGCTTCTTTTTCATAACGACCTCATATGGAGTTTTACCACACGAGTTTCCCGCCTTCGAATAGGACCAATTCCTGATGTAGTTCGAGACATTTAATGCCTCAGCCCACAACTTCTCATTATTCGTATTGTTTCGTAGTGAGTACAGCAGTGTCCGCACTCATCCATCAAAGTCCCATTAAGACGCTCTGCCTTGCCATTTGATTCTGGACTGTACGGAGATGTAGATTCCACTGATATTCCTTTCTCCCTCATCCACTCCTTCATACGTGTAGAATAGTATTCCTTTCCATTGTCGGATCTAATATGAGGAACAGAATTTATGATGTTCTTATATGACGATCCTAACAAAGTTTCTAATTCCAGTACCATTTCCGCCAACAATTTAAATGCATCTGATTTCAACTTCATAAATCGGATGAGTGAGTACCCACTGGAGTCGTCCAACAATTTTATGTAATATTTAGAACCTCCCGATGATGGTGTAGGGAATGGACCAACAATATCCGTGTGAGCTAGATTTACAGGTACTGTACTCAATTTTGACAAAGGATCCCTCGCCTTTCGATATTTTCTTGTCAACTTATATACCACATAGGCATCAAATATTTTCCACATATTTAAACTTTCGCATATTCCCATTACAATTGGAATTGTTTTCTTGATTGTTTCATATCCAAAATGTTGCAACCTCTGATACCAAATATAGGATGATCTTTCGGTTCTTCAGTACTGAGTGCACAATCATTTCTATAGATCGCCACAGGACGCAAAATTATTCATAAAGGCCGGAAGAGTTCTCTAATCCAATTAAAGGAACGGAACTGGTTCGAAGATTTTCCACACGGCACAATCTCGTGTCTCCCTTTTCTGTATCAAAAGTAACTCTGAATCCATTCTTACAAATATAATTGACTGATAATAAGTTACATTTCAAGGTTGGGATGAATAATACATTCTAGAGAGTGACCTTCATTTCTTTCCATCAACAACAGAAAAACAAACAATATCACACTCTCCCTCTACAACCATCTGATTTCCATCAGCTGCCTCGACAAATTTTGGTGAAGAGGGTTTTAATGGCTTCGAAAAGTAGGACTTATCACTTGTTAAATGGGCACTTGCACTAGAATCTACGAAAAACTCATTTTTCATTTTTTCAAAATTTATATGCGATGTCATTAAACTTTTCAATCCGAATCATAATCTCTTTGATTTCCTGGATTATTTAGTGACTTATTTGTTGATTTATCATTCGATTTATGGTCACCTATTTTCGTTTTGCCTTTTGAATTGGTACTACTAGCATTTTTAAAGCAGTCAGACTTCTTATTTCCTCCTTTTCCACAACAGTGACATTTGAATCAAAATTTCTGCGGACCTTGATGAACATGAAAAGCTTTTACATGGTCCATTTCCATTCCTGTACTTGGTTTTAGTGTAGCCTCCTTAGATATAATCAAGGCCATGGCCTGCACAAGAGATTTTTCCATACCCCTTATGACCTCCACCGTTATAAAAAAGTCATTTGAAAGTCCTCTTAGAAGTGCGCAAAGTTTCTCAGCCTCACTGGTAACATATATAACTCCATTCAGTTTCGATTCTAGTTCAGATAACTTTCCTCTGAACTGAAGAACTCATTCATCTGGCTTCATTCTCATAATTTAATACATTTATAGTAGAGCATCTCTACTTGCATGACAAACCGATTCATGCTGTTCTTTTAGAACATTACATACAGTGTCTAGTTCCTTAATGTCTGCTACAGTGGTAATTCATGAGTCATGTACTAATAGCAACGTAGTCGAAAGGGCGACATCTTTCCTGCGCCTGTATAATTTCCATTCTACTGATCCACTCTCTGGAAATTTCTCAGACCTATCAACAATATCCCACAATCTCTTGCCTCGCAAAACTAATTCCAGTTTCCGAGACCATTAAAGATAATTGGCAGACGTTAGAAGCGGTATGCATAGTTTGTACATGTCGAAAATAGAATCGGTGTCCATTGCTGTGCTATCAGTTTTCACTGAAAAGTAGAATCAAAGTTGAATAAGTAAAGAACGTCTGGGCCCATAACCTGTTAGAAATAAATATATGTTTCTCGGTAAGAAAAGGTTACGAACAGTTGAGTCTAATTGTTTTTATTTTTTCTACTGTGAAGCGCGTTTACACCGCTATTTATACGCATCTATAGAGACGGTGGAAATTAAATCGTAATAGTCTAGATTATTACTCTCCAGTTTTCTATTTTAGCATTCCGCATTGAACACGAAATGCCACTCTCTTTCATTCCAAATAATGTATACCCCTTACAGTAAAATCTTCACTATTATGTCAGACAGAATTGTACAGTGTACTACGCAAGCATTAAGCACGAGATAATTATACCTTAAAATTATTTTAAAATACACTAATTTCAACACCCCGTGGTTGCTAATGCTGCTCCTTCCCTACTGGCACTCCGAGACAATATCCTAGAACTGTCGGAGGATCAGCTACATGATGTAGCCTCAAGACTGGAAACCGTCTTCCTGACGACCTCCAGCCATAACGCCGAATCTGATTCGGCGCGAGTGGCCAAGGAAATTGTCAATCCTTTCGAACAAAATAGTAGCAATTCTCTGGGGCTTTGCTACCAGCTATAAATATGTATTTTCGATTTATGTATGTATCAATGCTATGCAATTGTAGAGGTTTGGTAAATAATTCAACTCAGTCTCTGAGTTTAATAGAGTAGTAAATCTCGTCCACTAAATAGTACCTGGTCGCTAAATGAGTCGTACACCTAGTTCAATGATGTACTTTTGTAGCCTCGGTTGTCTGAAGGCGAGTCACTACCCCCAGATGTAGTTTCTGACGGAATTGAAACAAACGCTTCGAAGAAACGCCCTCGCTATAACACTGGTTATTGCCCGGTGGTAGGCTGTGTCATGCTCGTTGATTTAAATCAACTAGGTATGGTATACTTTCTTAGTATGGTTGAGAAACGAATTAATTGCTTCAAATGTAAAATGTGTCTGCCGACTTTAATATTCTTTTCTCTTTTCCTGTAGCATGGAATGTATACTGGTTCAAGTTAGATTCCAACCAGGGCAGAAATAGACACACGTGTAATGGAAATCTAAAGTCGGAAAAATTGTGGAATTTATCAAATTGGATCCAATCTAATTTTTCATACGTGTATCACAATGTATCATCCATCAATTGCATATAGTTTTGGATGTCATGCAGCAGTGTGGTGTTACTAATTGAGAATGCACCTAAATTTTTGTCACACGTATATTTTGATGTATCATTTGTTAATTGAATCTGAATTCATTATCATTTTGAATACCGTACACTGTAATCACTATTACTTGTATAATCACCTATTTCTTATACATAATAACCATTGTTGTTCCTCTTTTTACCCTTTTTATTCTACCATCTCAATCTTTATTCCGTTTTCACGATCACTAAACGTACCGTCATTTTCTGTCGTCCAAAGACATAAGGATTTTTATCCTTTTTCCCTTTTCTGTTGTCCTACCATCTCATCATAAATATCTACAAACATCACATCTACAAGCATCAACATCTACAAGTTCATCATTTATACATCAACATGAAGGTTCATCATCTCATCAAGTTCATCTCAACATGTTCATCATCTACTCAACATCAAGTGCTGACAAGTTCGTCATCAACATCTCAGGTTTATCATCTCATCGTAATCATATCAACATCTCAAGTCCATCATCTCATCAACAAGATATCGCACGAATGGGAGCGTTCAATATTTTTAACATTCGCAGAAATGTTGAAAAAGCTTGATCTGTCCAAAAACTCCATCGGACGTGATGAATACTCTGTACCCACACTGACGGAACACCAGATCGGGTCGACCATGTCGGCCAATCCATCCGAATATTTGACGCTCAAATGTTGGACATGCTGAGATTCCGGACATTCGGCATTCACGTGTCCAATCTTCACAGTGCAGCAACGCATATTCTCCGTCTATTGCTACCACCATCATCAAATCGTGGCGAGCCCCCTAGTAGCCGACTGGTTCAAACAACGTTCGAACTACAGTGCGGACACATATCTCGTCCCCAAGCCCGAACCGTGGACGAATTCATACAGTACGGCAACTCGCAGTCGCAATGGCGGACATTTTCGCCGAGACCGTGGGAACATCCGGGACGGTAGTTACCGTCCCACCTTCTTCATACCGGATCTCACCACGGACTCCGCCACCGCACCAGACGGAGATAAAGAGGACGAGGGAAACTACGCAGGGCAGTAGCTAAACGATCAATGTCTTTTGCCCCCACGTCCACTCCCGGTTGTTCTCCGAACGAGGCATGCGTGTAACACCCAACGTTGATATACGAAACAGCGTCTGTCCCATGTTCGCGTTCCTCCTTTCCTTCTTACTAGTCCTCACAATCTCATACCCCGTACTGCTCCAGACCCCGCGATCCCCTCCCGCTCGTCGGGCAGGACGGGTTCCGGTCGTCATCAACGACTCCCATCGCCTTATCAGACAGCAGGCCACTCATGACGATCTATAATCACCAAGCATGGCGATTGGTCCAACCCTTCCTTGAGGAATCGGACGTCCGTCATCAGAAACGAACGCTCCTATCCGATCCTTTCTCAGACGCCGCAAAAGAACGAGTAGCACAGCTAGAAATCCTCGCTTTACTTAGTCTCCGCATCGATTTGTATGGAGCCCACGACGACGTTCCAAACCCGGCCGTTGCCGATACCGGCGAGGATTACAACATTGTCAAACATTTGGCACTGCCCTCCACATGGCGGGCGCACTTGATCCCCAACGCACCACTCCTCACACTTGGGGACGCGAACGGCAACGAGTTACGTCTGTTGGGCGCCATCCAAATTCGAATCCGACTGGGAAACTCGACGTATATTTCCCACTTCTACGTCACTCACAGCTTGACGTGCGACGTGCTGATAGGAACCGCGTTTCTATTCCAATTTTTGCAGGCCATACGCTACATTACGGGAACCGATGAACTAACTAGAAGGACAATCCCCATCCTCTGTCACAATAAATGTTCGACCGAACCCCCGGGAATAGAGGAGGGTATTCCATTCTGGCATGCGACCCGCTTCCGCAAACGCGGATACGCATTCGTTTGTTCAAACCCCTCACGAACCCCGTGATGTCACAAGCGTACGTACGCGTGGTCAGGGGTGTGGATGGTACGATTCACATCGAGCCTAATATTTCCTTACTCACGCGAACTGGCTTTTGCGCGGCGAACAGGACGCATGAGGTACGACGAGGGGAAACATTCAAGGTCCTCGTCTCCAACGTCACAGACGCCCCCTTTTTTGTCTCCAAGTATATGGTCGTGGCGTACGCAGTACGCCACTCCACCCTACTCGTCTTGCTCACAGGATGAGGCGCCGACGAGATCGAGTCGTCTCTCTTCTTGATCCCTGATATCTCCCGATGACGACACTCCACGAGACGCCGGGGAAATGTCCCCCGACTTGGACACGTTCCACCCAGCGAAAACAGTGGCGGTCCCAACCATACCTCCTCCGCCTCCCGAACCGGCCAGAATGAGGCAGCTGGCCCCCACCTGGCGCATGACGGTCGACCTTACACACGTCAACAGCTCTGGCCTCCACATCCGAATTATGTCCATGCTGGACAAATATAAGTCTATGTGGAACGGTCGCCTCAGTGAAATATATGCGACTGTGCATCAGATCGCGTTGAAATCAACCACGTGACCTATCCTTCAACAGCCGTACAGGAATCACCCGAAATCACTGGCCATACTGGATGATTACATCCAGTTGCAGTTAGTCGTAGGCGTTACGGAACCTGCCCAAAGTAAATGGGCATGCGCTATATTATTGACTCCGCAAAACGACGGATCACTGCATTTTTGTGTCGACTACTGCCGACTTAACGACACCACTATCTCCGATACTTATTCACTACCACGAATGGATGATTGTATCGGCAGAGTAGTCGAGGTGATGGTCTTCACCACCGTAGACGCCTACAGCAGCTATTGGAAGATGCCTATGGACCCGCAAGATAGAGAAAAGACGACCTTCACGTCTCAATGTGGCCCATTCCGATATACGAGGATACACTTCGGCCTCCACAACGCACCGGCCACGTTTCAACGCGTGCTGGATATTATCCTGACACGCGTAC
The DNA here is from genome assembly GCA_032358235.1 of Odonthalia washingtoniensis. Classification (NCBI taxonomy): domain Eukaryota; phylum Rhodophyta; class Florideophyceae; order Ceramiales; family Rhodomelaceae; genus Odonthalia; species Odonthalia washingtoniensis. The sequence goes on from JAULBU010065768.1 coordinate 10,598, forward strand.
GATGGAAAACGTTCCTGGCTTATCTGGACGACTTTATCATGTTCTCCTCATCCATGGAGGAGCACGTCCAACACGTGTACGACGTCCTCAAACTCCTTGGCTCCGCTGGAATCTTGCTGAAGCTGCGCAAGTGCGAGTTCTTCCAGCACAAGGTCAATTACTTCGGCCACGTCCTCTTGCTTTTGAAGGATATTCTTTCTCTTCGCGCAGTACCCTCTTCCTGGTTCCATGTGGCCATTCTTTTTTCTCCCCTTTTCTTCTCTATAATTAAATACGCTTATTTTTTTGTTTTCCCTGTCCTTCCTTCTTGCTCTCGTAGCCGATGCAACTCAACAGGTATTGTGATTTATGTTAGGTTTTTCTCTATTTGGTGTAGGTATTGTGAATTCACTTACTTGTATGTCTGTGATTAGGCGTTTGTCCTACCCTCCTTCGT
>JAULBU010065779.1:0-11033 GCA_032358235.1 Odonthalia washingtoniensis
AACCTTCATAAGAAATTGAATGTAGCAGGGTGTACAAAACGGAACCGTCGAATCTCACGTCGTGCACTGCGGAAACCGACCATGCCCAACTTTTTCATCCTTTTTATGGCGAGATCATAGTCGCGCGCAGCGAGTTTTAATCCGTTTTGAATAATCGGAACAGGGAATTGAAGATCAGGAGTTGCTTCGTCTTGAGAGATAGTGAAGAAAGTAATCGGATGTTGGAAACTTGTGATTTTTACGAAGAAGTCGTGTCACATTTTGTCGCATTTTTCCTCTTCGACTTCAATAGTATTTTCATATAAAGAACGAAAGATCATGATCGTCATTTTTTTATTTCGGCCGATTTTCATGATTGGAATGAGAAATTGAGTAGTTTAAGTAATTACTTCTTCTGGTGTACTGAAGAAAGTATTTCTGATGATATAATAAAATAATGTCATAGCATCAATAAAAATGAAAGAATTTCAATATCACTAAACAAAACGGACGATAAAGCAATCGTAATGTACTATTCTTGACGACGTACCGGAGAAGAATCTTTATGACTACTAGTAAATACCATCATCATCATCTCCATTACTCTATCCTGTCTTTTAGACTCGTGCTCTCTGCGAAGCTTTTCTTCAGCACGGTATTCCTCACGGCGTATTCTATCCTCTGCGATGGGGTATACTGACGGTCCCATTGTATAGGAGGAAACGGAGGCATTTTGTCGGAATATAGTTGGTAGAGGTGATTTTATCAGTGACCATGCTTTTCGGCTGAACAAGGAAATAAAAATTGTGGCTATCATCACGCTGTACATTCTTGTAGACTATTCAAGATTCGTGTCGAAAAATGTATGCTTAGTCGACACATGTATTAATTTGAGTGTTTGCTTCATGTACCAAATCTCTTCTGAGGGGTCGGAGTCCCAACCGATTCCATACATTCAATACGACAATTTGTGTAAACTTTTCACAAATTTAGAATCAAATTAGAGTATTTGTGTTTTCAGGAGAGACCCAGTACCCGTACTTACCTCTTTATTTGAATCCCTAGCATTTCCGATGCGTATTGAGTAGCCTCTCGACTAGCCACGATTCGACATGATTGATGATTATTGAGAGTCCATGGGTGGGTGTGCTGGATTATTTTGGGGATAATTTTGAACGATTTTTTTGGTTGTCTTAGTTAAGGACGAACTTTGTGCCCATTTTTCATGGTTTTGCATTTCGTTTCTATTGTAGGTTCTGACCACCATTAATGGTGTTTTTGGCGTGTTTAAGCGAAAGTTATCCGTCAATTGCTTTGTTGTAATTAGCGGGTTGCATTATTCGTCGTCGTTTATAATAGCTCAGAACCATATTTTTGGGGATGTGGGTAATGGTTTTCCCAGACATCCGCAGCCAGAGCGTATCGGTACCATCTTACTCGATAGGTTGTTTCTTCGGATTTCGTGTGAGGGTGCTGGTCATCGGTGTTAGTTCTGTGGTATATCATCCGTTCAATGACGACGTATTCTTCTGTCAATGTTAGCATGTTAGCATTGACTAAATAGCTTCGTGTGATAAGAGAGCACCTTGAGAGGAGAGATGATAGGTCCGATGATAAAGATGATAATAACCGATGAAAGGATGACGAAAAACCGACGGCAAACTTGAAGATGATGTTGAAAATACAACTTTGAAAGGAGAAGAAGAAGACGACGAAAGGAAAAGAAGACGACGACGAAACAAAACGATTAGGGAGAAGGCACACACGTGTGTGTGAAAAATAGAAGAAGGAAGACGGTGGGAGCAGGAAGAGGATGGAGACCACAATGAAGAGTGACGGTGGGAGGAGGAAGAGGATGGCGATCACAATGCAGAGAGAACGATGGTAGCATGAATAGAATGGAGAGAACAACGCAATAAGTGTGGTAAAGGAGAGGATGGAGACTCCTACTGTGGGATGAGGCGGAGAGAGAAGGCATAGGAACATCTATGAAGCACATGGATGTAGACATGTCGGCTGTATGGGCGGCGGATAAAAGGAAAGTGGGGTAAGAGATTGTAATGACAAGGGTAGCGTATAAGGGGTGACGGTTATACAATTCAAGAAAATCCGACACGAACTGTAGTGTGAATAATTCCCGAATTTATGCATGTAACGAAATACGAGGTTTCGTGTTACACGTACAGTAGTATGCAGAAATTTATCGATTTCATGCATGTAGCGAAATCGGAAGATTGCTTTACACGTGTTTTGGAATTAGTAGAATTTACTTTAGTAATTTGTTCACTCACTAATAGTATGATTTATCACACGTGTATTCGTTTTTGATCTCGGTCGAAAACCTGAACCAGTTTTCTATACATAACACTCCATGCGGAGGAGGGAGGACAAAAGTAAAGAGGTAGACACTTTTACGAATTTGCAATTACCGACTTCCAGTTTCTCGAATAGATCTAACCTCGCCGTACGGAAAGGGAGACCAGATCCAAAACCAGCCTACCGCGGGTTAACGACCAACAGAGGAGTGAAGATAACGTAACTGTTATCTGTCAACCTTTCATCAAAAGGGGCGGCAGGGATATTAACACTATCTTGATTTCCAGTCCGCAAAGATACTTCATCGTATCACTTCTGTCAATCAAATCGCGAAAAGGGAGTATTACCTATTTGATCATATAGAAAAAACTCACGTTACCTCTTTTATTGCATAAATTATCCAGACTAATAAAGTAGCCTTGTTTTTGAGGAAGGATTCGATATCTTCTGGTTATTCTGGCTGTTGGTAGTCATCGACCTCCGCATGGTTTGTTGAGGTTTGTTCTTCTTCCAACTAGGTTTGTTCCGAAGTTTCTTTGTCTCCCGTGACTTCCGTTACCTACTTGTACTTGTCATCGCGTACTCACGTTGGTTCGTTCGCGATAGGCATTGATTACCGTATGGTACCGTTGTTGCTGTTAGTCTTGTTGTTGGCTTCCTCTGGCATCGGTATGTGTCTGGAGTAAGTTCATCGTCTGTCATTAAACGTGTGGCTTTCTACATCTTGTCGAGAGTTCGGGGTTGAAGTATCAATACCACGCTTGAGCGCAACACTCAATCGACCTGCAGATTAGTCCAATTACCACAGCACCCCCGAGGAGAGTACGATGGAAACCTTATAGTAGCCGTCTGCTACTGAGGCCAATTTTTGGCGTTGTTCTCGATCATCCCGTCGTTCGATTTTCAGGAAAACTCAATCGTCTGGCAGGATCTTTTCTGTCATACCACCTTAGCATTGCGCTGTAGTTCCGCTCGTAATAGGCTTCTTCCTGACCGAATTTGTTCTTGGCCTCCGGAAGAGGTTTTTACAACCACACTTTTCAAGTATCTATGGTCTCTTTTGAATACTTAGTTAAGGTGATTCTGCTTTTAACGCAAAAGCTGGTGGCGGTCGTGACGTGACCAGCAAATCAAATGGTGCGAGTGTTGTTGAGATGTGGTGTTGGCAGTTGTACGGGTACGTTAACGTGACAATTTATTTGTCCCAATCCTATGAGTAATCCTCCAAGTAGTTAGCGTATCGCAGACTTTATGTATCTTGCGACTTTCCCATTTGTTGGACATAGAATGTTGCGGTGAATTCTTTGTGTACGTTCAGGATCTGGAAAAGATTTGTCGAGCTAACTTTGGCTTGAGCTACTATTTGCGTGTCACCTAGTGTTGGACTGTAGGCTATAAGGGTAGAATACAGTGTCAAGCGTAGGATGAAATCGTCACGTACAGTACAGTACTAGAAGTGATGGGCACGAGTAGAACAAATCACCATTACTTTACTACCACACAGTATTCAGATGGAAACTACAACATAGACCACTTTGCTATCTGCATAATAATATCATACATTAACCGACAGATAGACACTATAGAACTAAACCATTATCAAGACTGCTAACAGTCGAATTCATCACACGTGTCGCGAGAACATCGGCTTGAAGCCGATGACGTGATAAATACGGAATTCCATTCGGGAAGAAGGAAAAAGAAATAAAGTGACAGATTACGTAAACCATAACCCAAAATCCAGATCTTCCAATGACAACAGCCGCATCCTCGAGAGGGGTCAGTATCTGACAACGACGTCAACCAAGAGCACAGTGATGAAAACTGCGTGTGTACCAATCACTCGGTAGTCAGCATTCCTCGTGGCATCAAGTGACTCATCGGCAAACCCAGGGTTGGTGTGGGCTACAGTAAGTTGGTATCACGGAATTACCATCTCCGCAACTTTCCGGAGCAGGCAGGCGAGAGGAGAAAGGCGAAAACAAGTTCAAAGCACTTCTAGATCTGACATATTAATCAACCTTTTAACCGACCGACCGAACTCCAGAGAAACAGTAGAAATGTTCAACCGGGTGTGACACATGTAATCGACTGGAAGGTAATCAGAGAGGGAAAGGTAAACAGGAAGAAATCACGACTGGGTGTGAATCAACAAGATTATGGAAGAATTTCCAGTGAATCACCCGCCGTTATCGGAGATAAAATATCTTAAAGTTCTTTCGGGGTTCCGTACTTGAAGAAACATCCATTAACAAAGTTCTTAGCCACTTCGGCTGGTTTCACATTTTTCATGTGTACGGTTTTCGTGAGATTGATGAAGCGGTCAGATATTACCAGTATGTACTGGTTGCCAAGGGCCGTATTTATTAATTCTCCCAATTTCAAACGAAATCAGATTGGCCGAGGCTTCTCAAATGGTTCTGAAGTACGTGTGGGAAAAGTGATTTGTAAGACTGTTTGATGTTCTGTTTCATATAAATCCCTGATACTAGAATTATTTCTTCGCGGCCGGAGGGGGAGGCGGTGGAGTGATACTGTACGTTGCCGACAATTATATGACTTTACGGATAAGATATCAGATACGCTTTCGAATATCGTCGACTCTAGTCTGGCAGTCGATAGAAGATCGGGCTCGAGTTTGGAGTGAGGGGATCTTCTTATGCTCCGAGCGCCGAATATTAATCAGCCCGTGTGACGGTATGTTGTATTTGTCCTCGTTGGATGGTGGCTTCCTTTCGAATTTCCGGGTTAAAATATGTAATGTTCTTAATGTCTGTCTGACTTTATTTTTTCTTCTTCGAATTTTAGAGGGCGGTAATAAATAAATTTTGGCATCTCTTGTCTGAGTATGACATGTCGTTAACAAATTCTTCTTGTCATTGTAATGACTGACTTCCTTGTTCATTTTCTTTCTATTGCATTTTCCATAATGATATTTGTTGTGGTAATTCAGTCGTGCATTTAGTCTATGTGTTGATCTTTACATGTTTGTGAGTTGAAACTCAATCCAAGCATAAAGTAAAAGGGCGGAAAGGACGGGATGAAATTACGAGATGGTAACAATAGTTTAGTAACAATAAAAACCTAATTGGCATCATGAGATGATCGTACAAATGCATCACACGTGTCAATATATACAGCAGGGATACACAAAAAGTATTAGTTGATACGGGATGGTTGAAAGGAATTATTACACGTGTGAAGGGTGGAAGACAAAGAAAGGAAGATTACACACGTGTGAAATACAGTATTCATCCAGCTTGCTGGACGATACTATTATTCATACCCGACGGCCATGGCCGGGTGGGAGAAAATAAAGACGATCATCATCATTACAATTAACAAACCACAAAGTCATCTGACAACCTCTGTTTCCCTAGAACGAACAGTTCTGGCAACGACGCCCCACTATTGACTTACCAGTGCATTACGTGGGGGAACTCCAGTTCGACACAAGATGTCATCCAGCCAGCAAAGACTGGGGTAGTTTGTGTCTTCCATCGCAAATTTAGGATCGAGCGTGATGGCCATCACCAACTTGGTACGGGATGTGTTGGGTCTGTGACGGGGTTCAACCCCGTCACAGACCCAACACACCCCGCAACTCGCTCATTATTGTTTTGAGGAGAGGGAAAGGGTTCTCCACTTCTGCCATACACAAGTGCCTATTAACACACTAATTAAGTCACAGGCAGATAGATATAAATATATATATTATTAAAGGGGTTTTTAGAGGTGACACCACACGCCACAATAGGCACACTTGTAGAGGGCGAAAGGCTCAGAAAAAGAGAGGGAAGAAAAAGAAGGAAAGGTACAAGAGGGTTGTAAAGAAGAAAGAGAGAGACATAGAGGAATACTAATCAAGAGAGGGACAGATAGGGATACTAATTAAGTGTAGAATAGGCAGGCTCCACACTATACCGTAAGTGTAAACAGCCAAGTCCCATAGCATATGTCGTAATATAATTCCGCCAGCCTTATTTTGGAACTGATATAGTACTGTTAATTCAATAATTGCATCTCCCAGCTTCCCGCCAATTCTTTGTTTTCTGTTCCGATACTGTACTGTGGGGTCGAAAATTCATACGTGTAAGTTTGATAATTGCATTTAGTTGTTGTACACGTTTCCTTGTGTTTGCAGTCCTTTGATGGTTTTCGGCGAATTTCCTTGTATAATATTTTCCGCGTGTTCTGCTTTTTGTCTCCTCATTTTCCCTCCTATCGTGCGTGCGTGTTTGCGCATTTCCTTTTTGGTATGCAATTTCATCTTTATTCATTATCTGCTATCTCGTTGCTCTCGTTCTCTTCTTTATCATATCTAACTACACTTATACATTTCCATGCTCGCGCTTTCATATGTCACATGAATCATTTGTGTTCTATGTGTTTCTTCTAAACCATCGGTCAAATTTCTTCCGGATGAGTAGTCCGTCGTTATCAAAGATAAAGGCCAGCAGCACTACCTCATAAACCTTGCTAAGAATGTCTATGTAGAAGGCGTCGGATTATTGGATGATGCGCAGCTCTTCAACTGAGACTTGTTGGAACAACGGATCCAACGGAGTCGTTTCTGGACAGTTGATAATTCGGCATCCGCCTAGAAGTCCTCGAGATCGTCGAAGTAGAGTATGCAGTCCGTGTCAGGTATTGATGAGGTGACCTACAAGTTGTAAAGTGACAGGAAAATATTATCCTGGATGTTGTTGGCCATTGGATTGTCCATAGTGAAAGACGGGATTTCCTCGGAGTCGTCCCCTACGAATTCGGCCGATATTTGAAGTCGGGGAAGAGAGTCAACAAGCGTGTTTTCCTTTCCATTCTCGAACTATATGTGAAAGTAGAACTCTGCGAGGCGGTAGTGTCAACGCATGCGGCGCCTGGAGGGATTCATCATTATCAACAACCATGCAAGCACGGCATGGTCGATGTAGGAGGGCAACTTCTCGTAGAGAAGGTAGAACCTTCATGTCTTAAGGGCCCATACTACGGCAAGGTATTCCCTTACGGTTGCGAAGTATCCTTTTTCTGCAGTTGTTATGATCGGGACCAACACCCAATAGTTTTACGCTCCCCATACGAATGGGTTTGGAAGAGACGGCATCCAACTTGGTAGGTACTTGCGTCCGTGTTAACGGAGAATTTTAACTCCGGTTGAGGTAACGCCAGCATCGGAGGTGAAAATACTGCATCTATCAAAAAGTGGAGAGATTTAGGTTTATCCTCTTTAAACAGGAACGAGTCCGTATTTAATTTCTTCGGCAATTCGTTGAGAAGTGAGGCTGTATTTGTGAAGCTGCTTGGGATGAAGCATCTGTACACATTTTACAGTCCCAGGAAATATTTTAAGTACTTCTTAGAAGTCAGTGGATTAGAATTCCAGAGTTATTCCGTGTTGATGCGATCAATTTCCAATTCTTCAGGTTTAATGACATTCTGAGGTACTCAATGGTACTAGTAATGAAGCAACACTTATTTATCTTCAAAGTGACGCCGGCTTTGGAGAGGCAGGTTAGTGTATTGTACACATGTTGGACGTGTTCCTCCACCAATGTGGAGTAGATAATTACGCCATAGAGGGATGAGGCATGTCTGCCATTTATATTTGGCCAGTAAGAGGTCTAACGGACGTTAAAACGTTGTGGGTGCATTGGTGAGTCCAAACGGTATGCTTTTGTATTGGTATGTTCCTCATTGAAGGATAAAGGTCGTTTCAGGTTTATTATCAGCTCGAATGGGTATTTCCCAATAACCAGAGTGGGCATCCAAAGTGGTGAACACTTTAGAATCTTCAATTGAGGCGGTACACTCATCCATGCGAAGGAGAGGATAGCTATCTTTTACAGAAGCTTGATTATGCTTCCGCTAATGAATGAAGAACCGTAGTTTGAAATCATTATTATGTACAAACAGTACGGGTTCTGTCCATTCGGAATGGTCAGGTTCGGGCACACCAGATTAAAGCTGCTTTGTAACATCTAATTGTTCGATTTTACCTGTATTGACACTCGCTAGATATGGAGGTACTTTGAACGGTATATAACCGGGGATGGGGTCAATGGAATGTTTTCAAATTCACCGGTCCACCTTGGCTTGTACTGTTTAAACATTTCGCGTATTTGTGGATGGAATTAATCAGGTACGTCGATTGTTTTATCTTCCGCCTTGGTTGACGTTTCAACTTTTTACATATGTGACACGAGAATATCAGTGATGTGTTCTTTGATTAACGCCAGGTCTCGAGCTTATTTCTGCCGCTTCTGAAACTGAGGGTGTTGATTACTTATCTGATGACTCTTTTTGTTCCGGGATAAGACGAAACCTTTGGGAATGAGATATTTGATAATGCACAAGGGATGTAGGATGTGGAGTCGCGTTGGCTATATGTTGATTCACGACTAAAATCTTCGGATTCTCGACAAACTTGGCGACTAATGAGAGGAAAACTTTCTCCGTCTGTGCTGTTGGCAATCACATCAAACAAAAGACAAAGGTGGTACTTGACGGGCTGTTGAAACTTCGAACCAGGTTTCAGTGCTTGGTTGTATGACCATATTTTCGCGGAAGAAGATTTTTGGTAACACATGCGCCTCAGAAGGTTCTTATGCATGCTTTTGAGGCAGTGGTAGATATTATATCATTCGGTTGTTAGATTTCGGAACCATCGGCATTATGTTACCATCATCCAACTCAACTAACCTCTTTTATGGACGTATAGAATCTAAATTCTTGTCGAAATGGTCGCAACCAAGGATAAGAGATATTACTAAACTTTTCGCTACGTATATCGTCTGCATTTGCGACCGTGTCCCGAGTTGAAGAGCGAGTTTGATCGTACCCATAGTACTCAGTGGCCGTCCCTTGGTGTTGCGGGTGTTAGATGGACCCGCAAGGTGTTTGGTAAACCTTTTTGTTACATATGGAAAGTCCGAATGTCCTATGGAGTTTGACCGACCGCATGTGAACAGTACCACATCAAACCGCTTTTTGGAGCGTAATGAGCAACTAAGGTTGACGTATTCCTTGTAATTGAATCTGGCTAGTGCGAAGACTGTCCCAGGATGGGAAAGTTGTGATATAGGCCGTCATGGGCGTTGTGGACAACCGAAACGCTGGCAATCTTATTATAACTTCCGACTGCTGGAGCTAGTCTGGAAATGGGACTTTCTGACAGAGCTTTAAGGCGACTCAATATTTTCTTTACTGAAATTTTATACAAGTCCCTCGCTAGGTTTTTGGGGTTTGATCGGGTTTGAAATCACTTCCAGATTTGGAGTTGGTACTTTCTTTTCGCGTGGTCCATGCAAGTGTTTCCATTCCATAGGCCGTATCTGGGACGCAGGGATTGTCTTGCGGCGATAAACGGTTGTAATTATTGAGAATCTGCTCAAATTCAGGGAACAGAATCTGACACATTAACGAAATGTGATCAAGTTCGAAACACGATAGAAAATTATTGTAATGGTTTCTAGTCCGGTGATACTGTTCGATGAACACCTCAAACAATTCGGAGTTGATGAAAGGCCAATGTTTGCGATGGATCTCAAGCGTACAATGATTTTATATAGGTTGGTATCTTGTTCCTCCTCCATTCCGTCACTGTTAAAAGGAGTTTGTTGGTGCCAATCTGGTTCTCCGGTACGAATTGTATGTCTTCTTTATCCGTCATTACTGGCGTTTCTGCCACGTCTGCGAAATGAGCCGCGAGTGTGTTGCTGTTGTTGCTAGTACCCCTTATGGGTAAGTCTGTAGTCCGCATACAGAGATGTGCATGTTGTACTCGATAGGTTCACCTTGGTCTTATGTAAATTTGACCGTGTGCTCGAACATCAATTATTGGCTGGTTTTATCTTCCTGGAAGAGAAAAACGATAGTGGGAGTTGTCCGTGAGATTCAATTGACTAAGAAGGTCATCTTTTCAATCTCATTGTACAAATTTTCGCAGCGATACTCCGCGTGGTTCAGCCAAGATGCAGTCTTGTTTGGTTTCATTCTAGAATTGCCACGTTGCATGTAACGAGTTGCCTCCCTATCTAACAGACGGCTTGACGTATGAAAGGAACCTCGATTGTAAGGCCACTGGTGAAGAGACAAAAACCCGGAGCGAGCTCCGTTTCTAGTTGAGCTAAATTGTATCGCTGATTCTCAGGAAGTAATTGGGGAAGGTCGATGTATGCCTGAGCCTCAGTAAAAGCTAAGTATGTCAGAGTCTTCGACGAAACGAGACGGTAAATGAAGGATAGGTACAGGTATTCCCCGTAAAATCAGTGCTCCTTAATGGGAAACTACAATCCTTTGAGAAGGCCACGAAATTCAACGGTGGGGGCACTGCCGCGGCCGCCAGTTACCGGCTATAGAACGATAATAGCGGTACGACATAAGCCTGAAGAACGCCTAATTTGACGGTTTAAACAAGGTTAAGGCTCTTTAATTTGGTCACTTTTCACGTTGGAAGAACAGCACGGTCGGGTCGATAACGACACAGTTTTGACCCACTAACTGAATTCACTTTTCGCGAATATGATGTATATATCTAGGGGAGTCGTGGAGTTCGACTGGAGCAGATTTATTTAGTGTTAACAGGAGCACCCTACCATGGTGGACAAAGTACACTTTCGTTCATCGCCTTCATTCGGTTTCGGTTTGACTTTGTTAGTGATTAGAAATGCGCCAGCGTGGTATTGCATTGTTGGCGGGGCGCACACCGCCGAAGGCGGAAGCCCGCGGCAGCGCGAAAA
>JAULBU010065790.1:0-11032 GCA_032358235.1 Odonthalia washingtoniensis
TAACAATAACAATAACAATAACAATAACAATAACAATAACAATAACAATAACAATAACAATAACAATAACAATAACACTAACAATAACAATAACAATAACAATAACAATAACAACAATAAGTCATAAAAAATCAATAAATACAATAAGTCATAGAAGGCAAGTAGTAATAGTAGTATATATAATAAGTATATAATATAATATATTAGTACATATAATAAGTATATAGTATAGTAAGTAAATATAATAAGTATATAATAAGTATATAATAAATATATAATAAGTACATATATATACATATCATATACATACCATATTATATTTTTACATACCATATTATAATGCTGCTACGTGTGTCAAGATACGTTGCGATATGAAAAAAAATACGGCGTACGTGAAAAAATGATAAGTACAGTACGGAGAAATTTATACTCTCTCCTATTGGTTGGACGGTGTGTGTTTCAAGATACGTTGCGGTATGCAAAAAGACATGAAGGAAGTTTAATCAGAGAAAAAATAAAAGGAAAGCGGGAACAAACAACAGTCACTGATAACATAGAAGGAAAGCGGGAAAGAAAAGTGGGAAAAGAAAGTGGAAATAAACAACAAACAAACAAACAACGAAGAAGGTGAACAGAAAAAGAAAATAACTAGGGGAAGCAGAATGAAAACGACAACAAATGACAGGGTTGGTAGAGGATCAAAGGGGGTGAAAACATCAAAAGGGGTGAAAACAACTGTTGCGAGTGCGGCGAACAGTGCTGCTGGTGGAAATTATGAGGAGCTCCCGGCGGCGGTTAGTAACTGTCAGAAGCCAGCGATTGATGCACTTGATGGAAAGGAAGGCCAAGAATAGTCAATTGAAACAGTGGGTATTGGAAATGGTAGAAAAGATCGGAGTGGGGCGACACTTTTACCACGACTATTGTACGGGTCAGGAGAAAAATATGGTGGGAACAACACGTTCCATAGAATTTAATCTGGAAGTTTACGAAATTTTCCTGCTGATAGAACCGTTGTAGGCGTACCGATAGCCTCTAGAAAATATCAGAGGTTGAATGCGAAGGGTGCGAAAGCAAAGGCATGTGAGACATTACTTGTAAAGTTGAACAAAAAGCCGGGACAAGTGGAAAGAGTTGGTCGTTCCGGTTCTTGTGATGCATGTGAGGAGTTAAATGGATGGAATCGAAGAAGTGCAGAGGTTAATTGCTCAATATAAAGATGGTGAGTGTGTTGCATCATCGCTTCTGAATAAAATTTGCTTGCTGGATGGGCAGAATGCAGAGAAGGTGGTAAAAGAGGGGATGGGGGATAAGGTCGATCTTAGTTTTGAGAAGGCGGTGGATGCAGTGCAGAGATGGGGTGGTCGTGTTGAGTTGCGTAAGGTGAAGATTGATGTGGATGATTATTTTGAGTGGTTAGGTTCGAGAAAGGCAGGGGTGTTTATCATTCGCTTGGTTCAGTCACAAGTTGTGGATCACTGTGTCGTCGTTTCTGGATCGCGGGGAGTGATAGAGGATAGTGTTGAGAGTTATCATTTAGAGTTGAATGCAAGGGCACTGCTTTTGTGCGGGGGTTCGTCGGCGACGAAGCTGAAGGTTGAAAAAATTCGTGAGGTTGTTTGGCAGGCCGTGTGTTCAAGCATGAAGAAGAGGAAGCGCATTGAAGTGGTAGATTTGTTGCAATAACGTAGTATTCTATTTGTAAAATCCATTGTTCTGGCTGAATTTTGAGAGTATCAGATAGTGCGCCACGTAGCTTGTTCTGACTTTATTAATTATTGTCGTTGTTCAATTCACGTTGTTCTCGATTTTTTTCAACTCTTTTATCGTAATTGCACCTAGATTGTATGCCTCGATAAATGATCTTTCTCCGAACTTTCCAAATTCAACAGCGATAAGCTTAAGATCATGGAACTTGTATTTAATTGATTGCGTACGAGTACCTAGAGGCCACTTTGTAAGCGGAACCATCAAATTCTTCTCAGGGCAACCCTTTTCCCACTGCTCAATTGCATCCGTCCAGTCCCTTAAGTTAGGGATATAGGTGAAAGTTTTGTCAATTTCAGATGACTGACCGTTCTGTGGGGACTCCAATTCCATATCACTGCGATCTACACCTTCAATAGTCGGTTGAAGATAACTTCCCATTGCAGACATGCGCTTCGAGATCACAAATATAAATTGTTTCAGTTCTTGTGAAACAAGAAATCTATTAAACAAATAATCTATTGGCCATACAGCTTTGCTCCATTTGAGCAAGACGCGTACTCGCACATGTTTTAACAGCCTTAATCTCTCTTCCCAAACGTTCCATGGTAGGGACATTACTATTAAAAAGACTAGCATCAGATACACATGTGTACAAATAATGCGTGTAATTGCTTCATACTTGGACGTTTCTTCCCATAGATATCTTATGATAGTATTGACATCATAACCTACACCCCAATTACCTCACCATTTCACAACATCTAAAGGCCACCTTATTTTACTTTTCACAAACCTATGCTATGCACGACCCCTTCCGAAGCAATGAGCTGTGAACCTTCCCATTTCTTCACCAGATACAATACGGGGAATTATACCACATTTATTTGTGAGATAATTAATTGTTTTCATGAAAGTGATTTGAACCAAAAAGTCTCCAAAGAAATGTTTTTCAACTCTTTCATCAACACGGGGAAAGAGAGTATCTGATTTCATAAAATCCTTTCCTAGGATATCTCGATATTTTACAATCCAAGAATTCAAATGACTTAATGCACATGAACTCGTTTTGTCAAGTTTCTCATACAGTGCATAATATTGTCCATCTTTAGAACACATATATTTTCTCTCCTTCATTAAAATCATACAGAACTGAACCCCTTCCTCATTGATTTCATTCATATCAATATCACCTCATGTAAGCTTAACCATTTCATCAATCCTCAACCACAAGTTAGAGCACAAAGACGTGGCTGCCATGATATAGAGAGATAATAGTGAACTACATACTTCAGTACGGGCATAGTTCCAAAGTTTAACCATACAATAGTTTCTAAAAGGCATTGCTCTTTTGAAACCAACTTTATTTTTTCCCTTTTGTAGTAAAGCAGTGGTTCATTAATCATAATAGAATTTGTTGGTGATCCTTCGGTTCGACCATCTTCATATACTTTCCATTCACCAACGCGATGAAATTTTAGTTTATAAATGCTTGTCTAACGTGTTTTAAAACTTTCCTTCATTTTTGTCCACGGTGTGTGATATCTTTCCTATAGTTTTACGGTTTCTGATTTACCCTTAAGTACAATCCAGATAATCAAACTATAAGAAAAAATAAATGTTTTACAGAATTCCTGCACCTTAATCTCACTAGAGTGTTTAAGGTAGACAAAACTGCACTGTTTTTTGAATTAATCCCTTAAAACATATTTTTTTCTTTCACCTCAATTAACTACGACGTGACTGTGAGCAATTCAAAAAACCTTACGATGGGAAAGATACCACGAGCTGTGAAAAATCAGAGAGAGAAATTTAAAACACGTGAATGTGTGGAAACATATTACTGTGGCTTCTGAGACCGTCGTCATTGGGTACCCTTATCACATAAGGTTAAAGAACATGTTAACAGAACGGAAATACTTTTCGTACATCATCCTCGTTGCACGGAGTTTGACATGATGAACAGATCTGAAACTACTATGCCTCCTACAGACTCTACTGACAGTACTGCCGCACAAATCCCTGATGATTGGCACCTTTCACCTATGGAGGCCACAACGATACCTTTCAGAACCCACCTGAATAATGGTGAAACATCTGAAACGTTTCTTACAACCGACACCACGAACATGCATACTGCCGATGCAACAATAATGGATGCGACAAATCCAACTAGAAATGTATCTCCGATCAGACCGTCTTCCACCGTCAACGCACCGCCTTCCACCGTCAACACACCGTCATACACCGTAATCGCTGTTCGTCGTGGAAGGAAGACAATATTTTCTTTCGACAATGATAAGTGTCTACTAAGAGAAGTATTTGCACCTGGTGCACAAGTTGCAAGATATGGGACCAAGAAAAGCAAATTTGAAACAGTAGCACAAGCTCTCAATGGCAGAAATACGCTGTCGAAATCCGTGAATTGGAAAAAGGCTCAGGCATGGTTCGATTCACTACAGAAGCAATTTAACACATCAGACAATAGAAACCACATAATATCCGATGTTGGGGGAGATGTCACCGAATGCAACGAGCTACTTTCAACTATGCGTGAAGCGAAGAGGGAGAGAGATCTAGCACGTAGAGCTGAAAAGGACGCACTTTCTAATCGGGAGGAACAGAAACTTGTCGCTGGGGAGAGCGCAGTCACGCTGGCAATGGAGAGACGGGAAAGAAGAAATCAATCTGAAATTTTTGTTGAAACTAGGGATAGGATTTCTGATAACTTCGTAGCTGGGATGGACAACAGTGAAAATAATTCAATTATTGCCATAAATATCAATGAAGGCGGAAGTCGGGTAATTAATTCAGCAGATGAGGATTTATATGACGACATATGGAGTGTACCAACTCCGTCAAAAAGACGGAAGAAGCATACATACATGGCAGTGAGATTCCAAGAGAACGTAGACCAGTTTTCGATGGAACCGAAGGAGTCCGACGCTGCACAGATTTTCTTACATGAAAAACGTTTAGAAGTTGAAAAATCAAAATATGAGCAGGAAAAGTTAGAAATAGTAGAGGATAGAAACGAACTTCGCAAGGATCGAGAAGATCGTAGACTGGAATTAGAATTATATAGTGGAGAAATGCAACGTTATCAACTCCACGAAAGAGAAGAATGAAAGTCACAAACGAAATCAAGGGAAAGATTGGAACTGGAAAAGATGAAGATATTTATCAAAGCTCTAAATAATGAATGATTCATTATTTTTGTAAAAGACACTCTTCTAAACTGAAGGTTTCACACGTAAATTATTTTGAGACGTTGTTTTCATAAAGGCGATTTCTGAAGTTAGTTAGTAACATTGCTGCTATATACAGGAAACCAACAGGAGCCTCTCCAATTCGCAGTTTTTATTTAAGGTCCACGGTACTCCAAAAAAGTTTAACTTATTTCTACATCCATTCCACCTTCACACTTACTGCATCTGTAGAAAAATTAACAGCTGTTTGCGATGGTGTCAGGTTTGATCCAGAAAAGGGCACATCCAGATATGAACGTGAATTGTACCCGCTGTCTCCGTGTATGAAATACTGAATACCGTTAATGATCATCATAGACTCCATTTGTTCCTCTACTCCGATCTTAACGTAAAGTGCCCAATCATGTCTACAGCCCTCTACTGGGCCGCTTTCATGTTGAAATAGACCATTTGGAAGTGTAATCGTTTGAAATTTTAATGCATGTTTGCGTTTTTGTCCATTTTCGGCAACATTCTGGACAGCACTGTACCCAGGTCGAGCAATCACCAGAACAGTGGCATCAATAAATCCAATACAGTGCATGAAAGCTTGAAATTTTCTGTGTTTGGATTTAGAGGAAAACGCCACATTTTCGTGAATAAATTTGGTAGGCATCGGCTCAGTCATAGGATGGTCACTCGTTTCTACCATGTTCTCAACTCTTTCCCAGATGATTTTTGAAAGCTGAGAAGAGTCCTTTCCAAAAAGAAGTTCTAAACAAATCCTTCTGTACGGCTATACAATGCGTCTAAAAATTATCGACGTAGTTGAAAGAGGACTGGTTGCGTATTGATTTCGACTTTTTTGCCGAAATAATTAAAACAAATGGCAGCTATAACTATTTAAGAAATTTCTTTTAGACAGATTCTGAAATTTGATAGCATCTGATCGTCCGCTCTGGGCATGAAGTCTTCATATCAATTTGAAGTTTTCATTTCACGTACCTTCCTCAATAGTAGATCGTATTGCTCAATGTGCAAGCACAACCTATTTATACAGAACAGCATCGGCTGTGCTGAACTTTTCTGTGCTTTTACCCGTCTTATCATCCGTTTTGAAAGTATTTCTGCCACGCGAAGCCTACTTTTTGTCCGTTGCCTCACAAAGCATTTTGAATGATCCTTCAGTCAGTGACATCCCATGCTCAGAAAATTCAAAGTAAACTACGTGCAGAAGAGCAGTGTCTGTGCTTGTCGGAGTCGAGAGGTGGGTGAAGAGGCAAGGCGGGGAAAGAGGGACGTGAAAATTAGCCTTGAAGATGGGGGGCTGAAAATAGGGAGGTTGGAAGCAGAAAGATGGTTTTCGATAATTTCCGTGGATTGCGAAAATGATAGACAGAAGCGTACAATTATTTGATCTCGGTTCTTGCTCAGACAGTGCCGTCTGTAATTTTTCTGAAATGAATTACTGAATTTTTAAGGAATTATTTACTGAAGTTTGGTGCACCTTAAACCCTAACCTACTGTGGATTAGTGAGTGGAATACTCTTGCAGTTACTATAGAGTTCGGACAATATGCAATTATCGTGGTCGAAGGGGTCAGACGAAGGCCAATGAGTAGGACGAGCGAGGTGCTAACCATAACACGAACACGATTCATAACCCAAGAAGTTCAATTGCACGTGTGTACAGGTGTAGATATTTAAGAGTGAGATGCAGTGAGTGAGAACGGCACGAATGAAGTGAGGGGCAACTATGGGATGTAGATATTAAGTTGAGTACGAAAGAAGTGAATGAGTCAATAACAATAACGACTGGGTGACAATTTGATCTAGATAAAAACATCTTCATCAGTTACAATACAAATCTCAGTTTTCTAGAGTATGAAAAGAAGTGAAGAGAGGTAAGTGAGGAGTAGAATGGGAAAGGGGCGATTGACGTTCTTATAGGGAAAGAGAACGCCAATACACGAATCACTGACAGTAAGTCGTTGTAGGCCGTAGATGGATGTTTGATAAATCATATTTTCTTGAGGAAGTTGATAAAGCAGTATTAGAAACAACTACTTTGGCTCAGGAGTATACTATTGCTCAATCAGAATTATTTAAATAGTGTGGTCTATGCCGAAAGGACCTTTACGTGAGACAGTCTTCTCGTAAATCAACAATGACGCTTAACAATGTTTTCATTATGATTCACAATAAGAAACATTAGAGGGTTTTGGAAGGCGAGTTGTTAAATTGGGAGTAGTAATTTTTGGCACCGCACGACACCGGTGCAAGCCACGTGGCAACATATTACCACTAACAAGGAAAGTAGCCATTTCACAAGTTGGAGGAAAATAGAGAAGTCGATGTGGATATTTTATGGGCCGAAATCGCCAAAAATGGATTAAAAACCCTCCGTTGTTGCGACCACATGGCTGACTTTCCAAAATTCGTGCGTATTTTAATAATTAATTCTTTTCACCGTCGTCCTTTTTTCCTTCATCTTCCTTCTCTATCGTTACTGCTCTTCCTCACGTAAAGTCGCTTGTTGCCCCCTCCCGCTAAAATAAAAAATCTTTTGAAAAAAACGACCTTGGTCTTTTTTCCAATTATTTTTTCCCTCACTTTTTCCCCTCTTCAGTTTGCATACTGTTGAAATTGATGATACATTTAGTGTTCTGAATGACGTGTAACAACTATGTGTTGCAACCATGTAGGTTGTGCAACATGTGGTTAGCGTATCACACGATAGTGTAACGAGCGCTAATGTATCTATGCTCGTCGTCCGTGTCCCGCAAATGAGATGCGACACTGTTTACCTCAAAAGATGTATTTAAGGCGTTAAATACAAGGTAACAGACTCGTGTTGTAATCAATAAAAACACAGACAACTATCACAAACGAGTAACATACACTACCTACATACGATTCTCCCAATCCTAGTTATTTACTAATTCCAACACATACGTCCTCATATTGCCACTTTCCCTCGCAATTGCCATTTTCCAAAACACAACTTCAAGAAATGGTAAAATATTTTCAGTGGTTATTTTTATTACACGTTTCCAAAGTTACCCACTCTCCCGTTTTCCAAAACCCTCTATTGTAAGCATAACTTAGTAAATACAGTAACTGACAAATTACATAGTTACTCTGGAATTCAAATTACTCATATTTCAAATTATTATTTTTTTATTTAATTTTTTTTAAAATTAAATACATTTTAAAAAATGTATTTAAAAATACATATTTTTAAAAACATATTTTATTTTTAAATACATATTTTCAAAAAAACATGTAAAAGAATATGTATTTAAAAATAAATTATTTATATCACTACCTTCAGATGGCAGTGTCTAGAATGGTCTACAGAATGCTCAGTTTAAAACATTATAATATCCCTACTGTTGGTATACAGTAACCACACATCCTACATGTAGGATGTATAGACATTTGCTTAAAATGTTCAATAACTTGCGAAATACTCGTCCAATTTCAATTTTTGTTTTTGGTAATGAAAGGGAACGAAGAGTTGTATCTGTTGGAGGTCTTAGAAATTCGATGGGCATTTTCGTTGAAAATTTGTTGCGTTTGTAATTTGCATGTAAAGTTTTTACAATACGGAAAGTTATTGTGCACGAAATGAGGGGTCGACATCAACTTGATTTTGTTCAAAACTTAATGCATAGGTGAAAAATAAATTTGGGAAGGGCAACGGGTGGGGGGGTGACATTGATGAGGTATTTAGTGATTTTTTGGAACTGTGCATGCAAAGTGAAAAATTAATTGTTCTTTTTATTTTGAAGTATCAGTATAAGTTTAATGTAATGTTCTTTAAATTGCAATCACATCACTACGTAAAGTCTTCTAGTGTGTCTTCAAGCCTTCATGTTCCTTCTATGGACATGGAAACATCATTGAATAATCATCATTACTATACCTTCTCTTGAAAAAAAACATACTTCCCAAACTGCTATTCCCTTTCTGAGAATTGCAAACGGATGAAATACTCCAGCCCTTCCACCCAATGTTAAGAGTACAGTAAATTATTTGAACGCCCACCAACACCATCAAAGAATCGGTTTTCTTCAATTTTTTGTTCACTCGGGAAGCACTTTCTTCTTTAATCGCTCTGTATACTCCGTCTCTTTGGAAAAACATACTTCCCAAACTGCGGTTCTCTTTCTGAGAATTGCAAAAGTACAAAATACTCCAACCCTTCCTGTCAATATTAAGATTTTAGTAAGTTATCTGAACACCCATCAACACCATCAAACATTCAGTTTTCTCAATGTTTTTAGGGCAAAAGGAAACTGTCAGAAAAGTATATTCCATTTAGGAGGTTTTGTTGCTTATAATAATGGTGTTGCGGATGAGTTGTTATACATATCTTCATGATAATCTTCAATCTCCTCCTCCTGGTTCTCCTGATTATTGTTTGCAAATTTAAGCTGTGAAACTGAGTGCCAAAGTCCCCAGCAACTAATTCCATCAGAATTATAAGGTGTTACACAGAGGTGTACATGGCATTTATCACACTTATCATTTAACATCCTGCAAATACCACTTAGCGTAGGGGTACTGCAAAGAGCACACCACAGCTGATTTATAGTTGGATGTGGAAAATGTGCTCCTGTATCTAGACGAAGCTTCTTACAATCAGTTTCATTGAAAAAATTATTCTGTTTCGTTTCCGCTTCTTCGCAAGATCAATCAAACGAAGAACTCCTCCTGTTTCTATCCTATTTTGCAAACTTTAATTAGAAGCAGTGGCCGAATCATCACCAGCAACATCTTAAGAATTATCAACTATGTCCAGCGATACGTCATTGTTATCATTGTATCTATTGCTTTGCTTAGTTGCAGTCCGATAAAAATCATCCGCATAATTCAGTAGCTTTCTTGAGACGTCACAAATAAAGTCGGAAAACGACGTAAAATTGTTAACCCGCATTGGGAAATTGTCAACTGATTCGTATGCTGGACTATTGCCACTATTATCGTATACTTTCCATATTCTGTACGATATGAACCCATTACATACTAAGGTCTTCAGTACCTGTGTTGCAATTTTTTCATGCCATCAAAAATGAGTTGTGTATGACCTAATTATGGCTCTATACTCAGCGGAAACATCAACTACACATGCCAGACGGGAGTATAAAACTTGTGTTCCGTTCCTCAATTGACAAACATGGTTAATACATCCATTTGTTATGAAGAATTCATTGAGAGTTGTCCAGAACGGAAGTTGTGACTCTATTAAATGTTTATCTTGTCGTGTTGTATATAAAGGCGTGTTATATTTTGTGTGGTGTGCCTATTGAACACATGATACCACCACTACGTTCAAAGAATCTTGTTCCAGTTGCACAGTTAAGTTTGGAACAAAAAACACACTCGAAAATGGAAGACAACCCTCACTTGCACGGACATAAACATATAAATGAATTTAGTGACAACGAGTTGTGCAATCGTTTGGAGGATGTGATCGAACGGAAGTTTTTCAATGAGTCTTGGGGATATAGAAAGATTGACAAATTCTGTTGCGGTGTTCACACTACTCATAACGGAACTCATTGATCCATCTGAAACCCTTGTTTTACACTCGAACGAAGCTGGTACGATCCAGTCATTTTTTTCAACAGACAAGAAAGAACCTGGTTGCAGTGAATCTACTGCACCACTGATATTTCTAAGATCTATTATACCGCTCCAATCTGGTGAACAACCTATGGATGTGTTCTATAAACGTACAAGCAGACCATTATTAAAAATATATGTAACCCAATTCATTTATTTCATGGATTCCATAATTGCATCTTCATTTTTACTACCTCCTATCACCGGCTCCGTGCTTTTAGAGGTTGTAAACCAAGATTTACATAGCTTTACCATCCATGCGACGTTATCATATTCCTCACCCAGAATTTGTCCCATGTGAAATGAGTTACGTAATACGCAGTCCCTTTCCATCACGACCATAGCAATGGTTTCTGTTACCCTAAATCTTCGCAATGTAAACCAATCAACAGAACATTGACCAGTTGTAATTGCGCGACATCCGTTCCTGAAACAGTTCGGTGTCTAGTGGTAACCGGAAAAACTAGCATGTGTAGTAGGTGATTGGCTTCTATCTGAAAATACATA
>JAULBU010065801.1:0-30339 GCA_032358235.1 Odonthalia washingtoniensis
AAGATGCCAAAACGAAAACTGACTTCCCAGAATATTCCTTTCATCGATAGAAACGAAGGTGGGAAATGACAGTGGAAGTAGTTTGTTATCCGGACTATAATTGTCAATGTGTAACCACGAGCAAGGGATATTTTCCACATTAAGAGCTAACCGTGCTGCAAGTCTGCATTCTTCACTTAGATACAAAATGATGATATATAAAATTACAGCTTCAGTTGCAACAGTGTAAAATAGCCATGAACAGGACAAAATTGTATCCTGGTGCAACAGTTGACCTACATGTGCTTTGTCAACAAACTGTTGGAATGTACTGCCCCCAAAAGTACAGACTAACGGCTCAGATATACAGTTATGTGAGCTTTTATGTGGGCTAATCGTTGTACCTTGGTCTTGATCTCCACTGTAGCTTCTTGTTGAGTACTTCCTTCTACTAAATGTTTGAACATAAAGAATTGAAAGATCTATGATTCAAATAACAACTAGTGAGCATGCAAGCCATGGTGATAATCTGGAACATATCATTCCAACTTCAAAAATTGAAAGAAGAAAGACTGATTGCATAAAGTTTTAAAAACTAGATTCTAGTTAACAGTTCCGCACATCATGGCTTCGGAGGATCTGCCATGCAAAAAATATGAAGATGTTAGACTTTAAGTAGAAAAGTAGGAGTGCAGAATCCTACATAACATCTATCTAAGCCACAGTGATCCGCAACTGTTGCATCCGATAGTAGGAGTTTTGGCTGAGATTGTTTCTGTTACACGGAACTTTCGGAGTTCAAACCAATCTTTTGTGCGCTGATCCTTTGCCAACGCACGGAAATAATGACCAATACGATCCTGTAACTCAAACCTCCTCTCGTTTCCATTACTATCAGAAGTAGTGGTAAATATAATGAACAGAAGTGTACTTGCCTATACGAGATTGGAAAACCTACAGCTTTATGAGTTCAGAAAGGGAACTTTGCAGCGAGTCAACAAATTGGAATAGACTAGCTTCCTTCTTAGTTACTCTTTCTATAACAAAGGTACTTGTGACTGTAGTATTCGATGGTAGTGATAGTGATGCCTTACTGTACGTATGCCGAATACATCGAATACTACAGTTACGTTTCGTGGTTACGGCAACGAGTCATTTCTGTAACTACACAACGACCAGAATATGGACCATTGTCAATTAGAAATTCTATTCTCTGACTTCATACCTGGTTTGCACACTGGAGACTGGTAAGGCAGGAGTTTAAATCAAATTTTCATCATTATTAGCTGTCCCATGTACTTAATTCACACCACTAATTTCTCTTTCTCCCAAAATGCTATCCTCTTCGTCAAATTCTTGCTCTCTGATTGGTTTAAGCATTGCCTGTAGGAAGCTCGTTGCCACAAAAGGATGAAATGATATAATATGCGATGGAAAAATTGTTGCGGAAGATACATCTTTTTGTAGCATTATTTGACTAAATTCATCCTACCGTAACCTCTATGCATAGCGACAACTACAACATAAAGAGAAAATTGACCCTCCTTTTCAAAAACAAATTTCATTAGTTTGAAAACATTGGTTGCATGTGATCCTCCTTTTAATCAAAATCTAACCCCCAATGTGAAGCGATCATTGCATCAACTATTACATCAGCAGTATGTCCTTCTTTGAAAGATTTTATGTTTGAGAGTGTCATCATGGGGTTCGTATCAGATCTAGTTCCGTGCAGATCATAGTCTAAAGTAAAGAAGAAATTATTTGAAAATGAAATTCGGCGACTAGACCTGTAAGAAGCTTCTTCGGAATGGTCAATCCATGTAGTTTCATCTCTCATATAGACCCAATTTTCTCCCTGTGATCTCAGTCCGATTGGTGAGTAAATAAATAACGAATTTACAATCTTACTCATTCTCTCAACAGAGATACTACTATTATCCGTTTCCAAAATAGAACAGCGCTTTTGTAGTGACAAACCTGCTATGTGCACGACATTATTCCCTACCACTGATGCATCTATTCAACACTGAAGATCTCCGTCACTCTATCTGCTTGTTCGTGTATGTGTTTGTTAACAGATCCATTAGACAAATTTACGGGCTGGTTAAGGCACTTCTTTAGTAGTTGAATAATTTAATCTACCAGCATAATGATATAGCTTGATCTTGTTGGCAACAAGCAACTGACAGCCATCTCAGTTTCCTCCAATTCAACGGCATGATTTGTAAAAGAAAGTTTTGTCTCTGAAACAACTCTTTAACGAACTGATCTTCTCCTTTGAATTCCCTGTATTTTTCAGAACGAGATGTTTACATCTTTCAGCCAACAGAGGGGTCATCCCTGATTTCATATCTATCTCCACCACCGCTACCTCAAGAAACAAGGCTTGGTGCGTCCAATGTACCACGTGAACCGCTTCGGTCACGTTCAAATAGCTCACGTACGAATTCAATGAAGATACTTCTCCCTCTCCCTCTCTATCTTCCGCGATTTGTTGTTGGTGCGGCGTTGGATGTTGTTGACAATGATACTATCATTGCAGTTGTTGCAGTAATGGTCACCGGTGATGTTGCATCTCCATTGATTCCTGTGACTTCTGATGGATGATTCTGATCACGAGTAGTTGTTTGCATAGCTGATCGGTGTGGTAAAAGGGCTTATTATTTAATGAAACTCCATGTTAATGATGTTCTCCTATGTTTTAAACAACCTGTGTTGCGTCCAAAATCAAAAATATCATTTTACCTTCAAGTTGTATCATACATTATGATAATGAGATTTACTTTGTATAATGTGATCTCACAACACGATTTTCACGTGTAGCATATCTATTTTTGTCTACAAGATGACACAATTCTTGTGGAATTTTCATTAAAATGTCCAGGGTAACCATTTGGACACTATTTGCATTACAATGTGACTCATTTTACGTCTTAAATAACCCAAAAGGACCATTTAGCTGGGTTATCAAAATTTTGCTTTTTTCCTAAATAGTCTTTTTTGACTAGTAAAGCGGTTTAGGAAAATAATTCTGATTGTTTCAATTTCATTGATCATGAGAAGTACAGGTCTAACGACGTTGAAATGGCAACGGATTAATCCACAATTGTGCAAAGGTTAGATATTTTCTTCTAGGAGTATGTAAATCATATCGTTTGTTATCTATTCTATCTTAGCTTCATATTTTCTTCTAGGAGTATGTAAATCATATCGTTTGTTATCTATTCTATCTTAGCTTCACCGTGTATTTGAGACTGCTCCTTTTAGTCTACATAGTCATAATGGCTGAGAAATGCCGCTTAGCTGAACCAACGGGCACCTACATTGTGTTTGTGGGCATTTTTATGCAAGTAAATACTACCATAATCAACAAACTCTGCTTGTTAAACGATATATATTCAAAACCGCTGTATACGGCGTCGAAGATTTCTAAGCTTTCGACTCGAAGATATATAAACACATTTGGAAAAGATCTGTGAATTTGTTTAAACGTAATGGTCTTTTGACCACAATGTCATTTATGGAGATGGACAAGTAAACATGTAGTTCTGTTCTATCAGAAATTATCGATATCAATTTTTAGAGACTGACATCGGTGGGCTTTTCGTATCGCACGATCGTTGCTTTCTCACTGTGTACACAACCAAAGCAACAGCATCGCCAATGCAAGACCATCGCTGATTGAAATCATCTCCCATTGTAATGCGGCTGTGAAAATCTTTCATATTCTTTCTCCAACACAAACTCCGCTGTCGGGTATTGAACTGTTGACACTGTTCCAAGGCCAAAACTTCCCGCAATTCATGGTGTGTGGCCAGCCACAGGCAATTCACTTCGCTTCGGTTCGTTTTGTTGCAGCGACTGGGCGTTAGTTGTTGCTTCGTGATTTTCTATGATCAAAACCGTGATCCGGAGAGAGATTCTCGTGTTTACTCGGTAGGCTGCCGGTAATTGTATAATTAACGGACGGCGATGAAAGAAATGCACTGTAAAGCTGTAATTTGAGGTGTATGAAAAGGTACGGAATCAGTCAAACGTCACCAACCCGTATCGTGGCGTAGTGGTAGGGAGACCCTTTGCTAAACCGTAGATTGGGAGTTCAATCCCCGGCGGGTGCACCTGAAGATAGGGGCCGGTGACGTGCATGGGTAGATCCGGCATCGCCCTTTGTGGCGGTGCCGCTTTTTCCTGTCTGTCATGTGGCACGATTTGATTGGCTCATGGGATGCCACGTGGCACTATTGGTCGTATAGATCCAGTGGGCCATATGTGTAAGAAACATTCGTTCTTCATGTCTTCACGTTACAGTAACCCTCAGACATTTGCAAACTCATCACACTAATCGGTTCGAACCACTACTTTTATGACACTTTATTTTGAAAATGTGATCGACTTTTTCTGGGAGTTGCTTTCAATATGTCATCGCCATTTGCAAACTACGATTTTAGTGACTGGACATTCGCAGGGAATACCTTAATACTAGGGTCAATCGTATATCCTAAATCAGTCTCTGAAACAAAACTCTGCGTTCCGTTGACCTTCCAGAATTACGTCCAATGATTCCAACTCACCTGTTCCAATCAAATCACAGCCTGTGACATTGATCCCCCCTTTTCTAAAATTACCTCAACAAATAATTGTGCTTTGGAATCGGAAAGATGGATGATAAATATAGTAATACAGTCGATTGTTAGCGCTGAAGTCATCTTTCCAAGACAAGGAAATAAAATAAGTAGTGGCGAGAATAAAACTTTTGTTTACTATCTGCATTGGAACATACCTAGTCATTACATATTGTTCACTACCTTATTCATGGAATGAAATCAAAAATCCGAATCCATCTGAAAAGGATAGTTAGATGAGGGCGAGGAAAAATATGGTTGAATGAGAGGAGGGAAAGAAAAATGGAGGTATGGATGAGTGAGAGCACGGAAAGAAAAAGAGATATGGATTTTATTGATCACTACATGGTAACTTTTTATCGGTCCAATAAAAAAGATTGAACCCCGCAATGTTTTTATTGATTTTTGGTGATTTAAGGTACCAATAAACGTGTAAGTACGAAAGATAATGTTTCAACAAAGATTTTATGTAACCACTACCATTGGTTTTAGTACCAATTTATGTTTACTGGGATTGTAGCCAGGTGTTTGTTGCACCGGTATACATATATATATATATATATACCTACGATAATGTTTCAAAAAATGATCAAGATCTGTTTTAAGATACCAATAAAATTCACTTGTGGTACCAAGTTAACTATAGATAAAAATATTTTATTTCGTTAAATCTATGGGGTGAAAATGTTTAGAATCGAATCAATAATTACATGTTGTGGAACCAGTAAACAATAGAATAGGAAAATGAAGGGTAATTTGACCTAAGACCACACCTTCCATATCTGATCTGCCCAACGTCCGTAGTTCAGGCAAAGCATTCCAAGTTAAGGTGAATGCATCGTGAGAAAAGAGTGTAGCAAAGGAGACATGCATACAACGGATATTTGCTTTAGATACCTGAACTTTTGAAGCGGAAGAAACATTTTCTATATCCCATTTTGTTGTCGGAATGAAATTAGTTTTTTGAAATTGGTGAGACGTACTTTCATTCTGATTGGATGGAATAATTTTGACTTCAGACTGTGAAGATGCGTTGTTCTTATTATCTTCCCCATAACCTTCAATACTTCTATTACAACTACGCGCAGGGAAGAAATGGAGCAGACACATCTCATCATCAGAATTCCATTGGGCATCTCTCATGGCTTGTAAAATTTGAACATCCTTCCTTTGGATTCGTCTTGCAGACATAGAAGTGATATTTTCTTCAGTTGTAATTCCGATCCATTGAATAATAGTAGATGAATCATCGAACAAAACGCGCATAGGTTCTATAATTTGATTGGCTATTAAAACAGTTGGGAGTGACGAAAGATAGCGGACGCCAGACCCAAACTTTCTGTGAATATCATTACTTATATGCTTGAAGTGAACCAAGCTGCGATTGACGTTTAACTCAATTGGGCATCTGCGAAGCAGTGAATGGAAAGGTCTATCTATTTCTCCCAATAGTGCAGTGTGCGGACGCTTCATCATTTGGTTCAGCTGATATTTCATATACATCCTTGTTTCCAGTAAGCGCATTTCAGATGCACGTTTTTCTTCAAAATATTCCAATGATTTCATCCTACGCTGAGCTTCTCCCACCTCACTATCAACTGTATTGAATAGAATATTCAAATTTTATGTATTAACTTCATATTTGTTTTGGAATGCTTGCAGTTCCTTGCAGTTCCTTGCAGTTCCTTGCAGGGAATGTTTTAAATATTTGATACAAGTTTTGTCCTGCAAATATGCATCGTCAAAGTTGTATTCCAGTGTACTTTTACACCCTTTTCTAGGATTAGTGCGGCCGCTTGCAATCTTCCATGTTGTTTCGGAGCCTTTAGGAAAAGAATTGCTTTCGGAAGGAGCCTGAAAAATATTAGAACTGAGAAAGTTGATTTTCCCTTTCTCTTCTTGATAGACCCGACCAATTTTAGCACATCCTTCTTCGAATGGTACAGATGCGATTTCTCTCATATGTTTGTTATATTCGACAAAAGTGATATCCACAACCAATGTATTCTACCATTTGAAATCCCCATCAGGCATTTAAAAGTTTAGAAGTATTGTTTCGTATATCTGCGGTAACGGAGTATTTGGTATTTTTATTGTTGCGTTCGCCGTATGTTCAATAAGCTTACGTACTGTCTTGATATGGTAACAATTATTACTATTGGTTAGAGCGTACGCATCTATAGGTAATAGCAGTTATTGATAAATAAATTTGCTCCATCAGTTACAGATTTTTTGGAAATGGTGAACAAATTTACGAAACGTGCGCCCTTATCTTGTACATTAAAAAAACAAAAATAAGAATATAATTCTTATTTTTGTTTTTTTCATTATAATGATATGAAAACACACAATGTAGATCATTAATAAGATGAGAAATGGGAGATGTGTTGAACCAAGGTCAAGGCTTGTCATCTCCTCTCATCTACACTCACTCGGGTAACACTTAAGTGTTGCCAAACACTTCAAGTAGAAGTTCAGCACACCGCAAATAATGAATTTGTCTTCATGCACTACAACAACTGCTGTAAAACTACAATCACAACCAATGATGGCCACTTAAATACAGACTCAACATACAGTACCAATTTCCAACATTTCTGCTGCACCGCCGCATCATCACACCCACAGAATATATTTCCACCGATCCCTAAATTGTACAAATTACGGGTTCCGTCTACAAACGATAGAAATCATAAAATAAGCATTTCAAGACTCTATGGTAAACATGAGTGGAATACAACACAAGTACCAATGGGATATAGGATTTAAAATAGGTTTGAGGTGAACAGCACGAACCAACGGTTTGATATGCAGCGATGCGGAGAATTGCAAATTGAGGAAGGTGCACAAGAGGCTCATAACCGTTGGTCAGATTTTTCCCACGCACACCAATGGTTCCCGATACCGTCCTCACTGCAATGTGACCGCACTTTTGCAACGGATGAGTTTGAGGCTTATTATCTGGAAGAAATGGTCCTATTTTTAAAGGAAACGTCAGCTAACAATTGGAAAACTTCCTTCGGAATAAAACCAATTTCATTAATTTCGCGCAGAGATGAACTGTCAAGTCGTTGGTGAAATGGTTTTGGTCACATCACAAATTTCTCCTTGGAGCAGACCTTCATGGAAACTTATAATTTAATGATCCCATCTGACTCATTTGACACAAGAATGGTTCATCTCAACGTACTGTACCTCAAAACTGTATGTCCTACCACACTTAATTGGTTTATTTATTTCTATTTTCCTCCTGCTATTCCAGTACCGATTTCACTATGTGTATTCTACTAGCACAGTCATATCAGGACTGCAGATGTAGAACAAGAAACGTTTTGGCACCGCCTCTTGAAATTGGAGCATGATGCATTGTTTTCAGCATGCTGGTGGTCGGAAGCCTCCAGAGGACATCGTACTTGGATACTACCAGACAGTACAGTCACATGGATGCAAGAAAGATTGAATGATCTTCCAATTCAATCTGCGAGAAAAAATCAATATAACATATAAAAAACTTCGACGCGTACGCGATAACAATTTCAATTGGGTTGCTGATAGATGAACGATGCCAGTCATGTGGCGGAAAGGAACAGAAACACTGCAATGTTCAATGACTTAAAATTTCCAGATCAACAATTTGTATGGTGTCACGTTGGTACAGCATATGTTGAGACATCTATTGAAGGCGGACTCATCTTATGCTGGTCTGGGGATCGTTTGAATTTGGTCGGTTCCGTAGGTTTCCTGTCAAGACTTAACCATTGTTACGCTAATCTGGAGGATCGCAGTGTTCGACCAGATGCTGCTCGTCATGTTGGTAATGACCGTCTCCGTCGCTATGATGATCAAAAAATGGAATGGATGAAAATATTAACAATTTGCATCCGCATCAACGTCGTTGTTTTAATGATAATCGATGGTAACAAGAAATGATGTAATTTCCAACTCGTTACTACACATCATTGGCCAATTTGAAGGTCCCCACACGGTAGATAGTTCGACCCTTTTTAAAGAAAATAGATATGCATACGTATGTACAATAAATAAAATATAGCTTAAACATGCCACACGTTAGTAATTTAAAGCGACATCATTGTGATGATAACGCATGTCTACGTGTGTTGACAATGGGGGAGAAGGAATGGGAAAGAAATGATAACGGGTTCCCCTGTCGTTCCCCTGTCGTTCCCCTGTCGTTCCCCTGTGTCGATGTAGTCGTACGTGGAAGGGAGAGGGTTAAGATACGATTCGGTGTTGGGAGGGATAGGTGGCGTTTTCAAGTGTCAGAGGTGGACGAGGTGTTGTTCAGAAATTGTTGCGGCTCGGCATGTAACGAGATGAGACCCGCCTTTTGATAAAGAGGATTAAATGCAGGAGAGAGAGAAAAGGGACAGTACAGAAGGCGGTACAGAAGGAAGTTGTCGCGGTGATTACTGCTCTTCCTTTAACTCTTTTTTCAACTTCTGGGATCGGTGATGGTCATGGTCATGGTGATATTGTTGGTGATGAAGGTGAGAAAGTTGGAAGGAAGTGGGGTTTAAATACAGGTTTGAAGAAGGACGGTGTCAGGAAAAGGAAAAATCTAGAAATCGGAGATGGAGATGCGTTGTAGTGGAAAGGACAAAAGAAATCCTGACATGCGAACAGTAATGATAAAAAAAAGTGCTGTGGCTGCAGATTTCAATTTTTTATATTGTTAAAAAATTGATATAATTTACACAATTCTAATTGTTTTTAAGAAAACTTACAGGTATGTACACATGTCACGTGGGTACGGTTCAACTTCGTTAGCACCCACTCGCTATTTATGAATTTTCACAGTTAGCACACTGAACCGCTCTACCAATGGAAATGTACGATACTGATAGTTATAATTTCCGATTGGATCCTGATTTTCACGACCAATGAAAGTGTACGCTCGTGCGCTTTCTGATTATGACGTGGTTCATGAAGCAATAGAATGAGAAGGATTTCGTGTAGATCTAAGAAAGACGAAGTGTGACAATATTACCAGTGGATATTCGAGGTGATGAAATCTGTCGTTTGGCATGAGTAGATAATAAAATAAGTTGACGTCCACCCATGTCTGATGAAAGGGATTGAACATGAAGTCCAGTTAGCGCAAGCTATTTTTTATTAAGATAAAAATTGTTGGATCGTCAGAAAGATAGCATGGTTCTTTGGACAGCGTGAAGGCTGATGTCTTAGGATGAGCAATAAAAACTTACTCTACTAACTACTAAGCTGTTCAACTTTGTGTCGTGAATGAACTTGGAGAATTCATTTCGTTCGTGGTCTCGCTCAGCTACTTTCAGGAAGGAACTGTGCACACGTGTACATAGTTTGACCTAAAAACAGAGGCCTCACAAACAAAACCGTAGAATTTATGGGACAGGACAGCAAGACAGGGAAAGGACATCCAATTTTTTTGGTCTGTGGTGGTATCACAGTGCCTTTTTGACAGGGTGCACCTGTCATTTATGCTACGGCTCTAACGGCATGTCTAAGTATGGGGCTGATCAGACCACACCCTGAGGAAAAGGCAAAG
Source organism: Odonthalia washingtoniensis (assembly GCA_032358235.1). Lineage (NCBI taxonomy): Eukaryota > Rhodophyta > Florideophyceae > Ceramiales > Rhodomelaceae > Odonthalia > Odonthalia washingtoniensis. The sequence continues at coordinate 10,147 of JAULBU010065801.1, forward strand.
GGAGTAAAGTTTGATCGCAGATTGAATCCAATCTGCTTTTATAGGCCAGTGAATTGAGTTATAAACGTATCCAATTTTGATACAGTATTTTAACTAATAAATTCACTAAATGGGAAGTCGAGAGTGACAAAATTCAAAGAATGGTAAATAATTTACGGGAAAACTTCAAAACTTCAAAAAATAAAGACACTAAGAGCATCTCCTACGGATCATTTTGTTAGTTATCGCTGCCATCATTGATAGTTAGGGTATTATCTTTGATCACAGTTGTTGCAGTGTTCATATTGGATTTTTTCTAACTCTGGGCACAGGTACAGATGTAGTAGTTTTTTATCATTATTTCGTTCATATGAGATTCTTCTTGCGGTTTACCATTCTCATTCTCAGTCTCATTCTCATTGTTGTTTCTACGTGAAATAAGCTGTAAATATTTAGATCTAAAACATCAAATTATAGCTATCATAAAGCTATCCTGTATTTGTTGGTTGTATGTTCAACTTTGATACCAAATATGGCTACATGCAACAGCTTCTTTTCTGTTGAAGAGGAAGATAAAAATTGGGATTATATTTTAATCATGAAGATGCCACGTTCGGGTCGACTGTTGTACATTCGTGTCGAAAAAGGTGTAAACTATGTTGAAACTAGTATGTATCTGTTGTTCAAAATCTAATTTACTCTACCTACAAGTTGAGCTAATACGTATTAGCTCAATTCCTGAATTGTAGTTATGTACTACAATGGCAATGAAAATTAAAATAATAGTACAACTTGTGATGATACCAACAGATACACATTACTATTTTAATCTGAATGAATTGGACGAACCACACATTCAACGACTATACTATTATCTCCGCCCATCATTAAAACTAATGTAGGGTTTGGGGCAGGTCCCCTTCTTTGAATACAGAAAATAAGTCTTGTATGACTTGTCAAAACATCATACACTATTTCAATTCATTATTGAAGTGGGATGGCACATGAATTTTGACAAGTCAGTGAAGACTAATTTGCATAGTTGTGCCCATATAAGGTGCTACCGAAATTTGATACCATACTTTGAACGTACGATCATGTAATCATCAAAGTTAGCAGCACGCACCGAATAGCAATATGCAATATACTATCCAACAAGATCTACAAACATTCCGCATGCGTACGCTTCTATACTCTTCACAGTTAGAATCCTATCCTATACCATCTGCAAACATCTAAAATCGTATCCTACAAACTTCGGCGTACATTATACATGCGTACGCTTCTATATTTATATTTGTTAGAACCCTATAGTTCACCGTCTGCAAAAATCTGGATTTATCCCATTTATAATCCTTTAGGAATTTATTCTACAACATCTGCAAACATCTACCGCTAACACCGTTAGAGTCCTATTGTGAAAAAATTGCTGTTATCTACGGTTATCACTGTTATTTAAATCCAACGCCATCTACAACCATTCCGCATGCGCCTGCTTTTAAAATTATCACAATTTGAAACACGGACATAATACAGTTATGGAACACACTATCCTAGCTAAGCTTCTGTTGCCCAAACATCCTGTTGCACGAGAGTAAATACATATGGAAAGGAGGTCGAAAGCACAAATGGATAGGTGCTTAACAGATAATAGGATTTGCAGTGATTAGTTTCATTTGGATAATGTAATTTTAAATCATGGCTGGCGATACTCTGAGTCTGCAACACAAACTTATCAAAGTAAATAAGAAAATTGTCATCCAAATGTACAAAGTATTACACTTGAAGGAACCCATGTAGGGCCTTCAATCCGTTATAAAGGAGAGGATGTGATCGAAACTGAGACACCACCCGAATATGACGAATGGCCGCCAAATGAGAAATGGTCGCCAAATGTTGAATGGACATCAAATGAAGGACAGGATCAATTTATCGAAGACGTGGAGACACTCAGTGAAGCACCAATGACCCCGTAGTAGACACAGATTCGGGAGAAGAAAATGATGATACTAGCTCCATTACAACGTTACAGTTGACACCGTTAGAGAAATAAGTCATATTAAAAAAAGAATTCAGACTTGCCGTAAATCGTTATGGTTGGCAGTAAAATGGGATAGGATGTTTTCCTATTTATGCTTAGTTGGAAAGACAAGATTTAGTTCCCAACAATATGGAATAGTAGGCGCTGCTATAAAAACTGCATCCAAAGGAGAGATTTTGTTACGAAAGAGGAAGGCTATTCGAAGTGCACAATGGAAGCAACTACGTAATGTATCGTTCCGGAAGAGTGAAGTTATATTCATTGAGAACAAGTTTCGTCGACAAAATAGGAACCCAACACAACATGTCACAGTAACATTAACAAACCAGAGAAAAGACTCAAGGGACTGCTACCACATTTTTCTACCTTCGGAGTGGGCAAAGATTGATGTAATTACATATCCTATATAAAAAAACATGTTTGAAGATTAATATGTGGCCACGTCGCATCTCTCCATTGAGGATGCACCCCTTGCTTCTGAACGTAACAGATCGAAATATCTAGGATGCTCTTTATGGGCTTCCTATATGGGAACCGTGGTCCCCACGGACATTGGCGACTTCATTGACGTACCGTGTGCTCACAGCACTGAAACTGTTGACGATACTTCAATGCATGATCTGGGATAGTCACAAGGTTTAGATATAAACAACAGACAAGAGATGGAGGAATTATTATTAATATGGTGTCGTGTTGGGCCTATGTGGTGTATACGCAGATGCACCATACATGACAGAAATGGAATGGACCAGGGTGGTCATTTAGAACTTTCAGATAATGAACTTTTATTGTTCAACTTTACCCAAACCACAACTCATAAATTCGAGGACTTATCTGCAGTGGGGAAGAATGTAATAAATGGTAATGGAAACATCAAGAAAGAGAGGATTCATATTCGAAGAAGCGGTACAGGAAGGGCTCGTAGTCACAGTATTAATCGAAGAGGAAAGTGTGAAACTGAAAAATCAGGAACTAATTTCAATACTTTGTTCATATTACCTGGAGATATATGCATATTAATTCGCCCAAGACATAACGTGACCTCACCTTTTGTATGTCTACTTATTGTCACATTCGTTTGGAGGGAAGGCGGCCGCATAGGTGAACATCTCGTTTGGATAGATACCTCGAAGCTTCAACATATATCTGCAACAAATATACCTGTTTCAACTCGGACACCTGTTAAGTCAACGCCTACAATATCTGAAGGACAGTACTTCAGTCTTCTTTGAAGATGCAAAATGACCATACAAATCAGGGAGTATTAGATGATGGAACGCCTTATGATATGTACAGAATTCTGTTATATTAGGATGGGTTCAAGCAGAAGAATTACTTGTCAGACATAAGTTTAGTCGGTGGCACATATGAAGATTCTCACACCACTGCAGTTGAAATAGCACTTAGTAGAGACTGGGAAAATAGTTTATTTACTTTGTACTCCATATGGGAAGGTGGTGACGAAGTGGAGCGATGAGCAGCAGAGAGAGGATTACAAAGACTGCTATTAGGTGCGACTGCTTTGCAGTTAGATGAAAATTTGAACGAATTGAGGCATATTCTTGCTGATTTCAGGGCTTCTTTCAAAGAAGCATTCAAGGAACTAGTACTCAAACAACTACGGGACGACGAGCACATATATATGTTAGGAAGGAAAAATGAAACTTGGATTGTCAAAAAATGTCAGAAGCGTCCGCGTTGGCCAAATTATTACAAGGAATGAGTTACAAGGATTCAGAAAATGTTGAAGATATGAGATGCGAGTAAGGAGTATTACTTTTGTTCATATGTGAATGTTTCATTTGTAATGAAAGAAGAATATTCAAAATTAATGAGAAGAGATCCGTATAATAGCTTGAAGGAGGGTGACTTTGTTTCTGCTATAGCTGATAAACCAATCGCAGATCATATAGAATGTACAAGTAATGTTATTGATGACAAACATTATTACTGCGTACTTGGAATCACGCAGGGAAGGAATGGTACAATTTGGATTATCGTCAAAATTTTAACAAAAGCTGGAAACGAAAACAAGTATACTGCAGATTCATCCAGTACAATTCAAGTAATGAAACTAGGGACGGGTATTCGAAAGGTGGGTAAGGTCCATGTTTGTATTACAAATTGTGTGCTGAGAATGCAGCGTACAAGTTTCATCGTCCAACATAGTTATGAATACATCTATTATCGAATCTACAAGAGCAGAGATGGTTATCCACCGCATATGGGGTAGAACGGTTCATAATCATATTATTCTAGGTAGGTTCCCATGTATTGGAATTATATATTGATACCATAATTTTAACTGTAATTCATATAAATTTATCATACATGCTGTTTTAATAAGTCATATTGGGTTCCGTTACAAAAATAAGGATATAATAATAACACTGTATTCATCATACATAATATTCTATGTTGTTTTAACTGATCTGTTACCTGAAATCAAAGCTACCGATATAACTACGAGACCATTAATACCGTTTCACTGTTGGAATTAAGTTTCTATCATTCCCTTTATTTAGTACCAATAGAACTTTGGAACAATAGAAACCATGATGATGTTGCTTCTAACATTCGGTTACCTTCAGGTAGAATTTACAATGGTGGTATATACTGTTCTGTTATCTGAAATTCTATGTACCAACAAAGACAGATATAACTATAAGAACCATAGATACAGTTTCAATGTTGCAATTAAGTTTCAATTACATTCATTTTACGCACCAATAGAAATTTTGGAACGATAGATACCATGATGATGATTTTTATAACGTCGTATTACCTGCACGTTGACGTAACTATGGTTGAATATAGCGTTCTTTTACATGTTAATGTACGTACCGCCAAACACAGATAGATTTATAATAATCATATATACCGTTCCATTTTTGTAATTAACTTGCTGTTATCTCTATTATTACGTACCAATAGATCGTTCGGAACAATAGATAACACGACGAACATTTTTGTAACGTCCTGTTACCTGCACGTGGACATCACAACGGTTATATATAATGTTCCGATACCTGCAATTATATGTTCCGACAAACACATTTAGAACTATTTTAACCATATACACCGTTATCACCGTTATACTGTTGTGTGTAAGGTTCTTCTACTCCCATTATAACATATCAAAAGACTTTTCAGAATAATAAAGACCATGTCGTAAAACATTATGTGAGGTAGTAATACCGTTCCTACAAATTATTGCTTGCGTTCACATGATTGTATTGTTTAACGAGTCAAAGTTTTACATTATCGTAAGGATAGTCAAGTTATAACAGTAACAATGGAAATGTATTGAAATATTGAAATATTATCTATTGAGCCCTTTCACAACAAAGTATTGTTTTATATTCCAATGTGATATTTTATCGTTTCAACGAAACATTGGGACCACGATAAATTTTTTATTGGAATTTTGGTATAAAATTTTATTGAAACAATAAAAAGTTAGCATGCAGTGATGTACTCTTAACTTTCTATAACCTGATCATTAGATAATGAAAACAAATGGAATGTTATCTCCTGTGAAACAAATTCTTCTAAATCAAATTGCACATTGCAAGAAGATAGGGGCCAGGGATACTCGGCGGCCAACTCCTCGAGAGGAGTGCCTACCCACACCTAATATTGCAACAAAACATAAAGCCGGGCTTGAGTTGGATTTGAACTCACGAAGATCCAAACAAAGATCAAACAAAGAAACATACCTCCCATCCACCCCAATTGCCTACTACGTAGTCGCTACATTTTCTCTGTTTCTTACAGAACCTTCTAAATTTTCTCCACGTTTCTATTGTTTGCATACATGTTTCTCTGTTGCTTACAGTATCCTCATCCTTTATTATTCCTACCTTACTAATAATATTAGTCTGAATAGTTACACGTTTTCACTCATCTTTTGAACCTTTATCCTCCTTTCTTTTGCTTCTATTGTTTCAAAAGGATGCCTACTTTTCTAAATAAAAGGAGTTCTCTGAGTGACTTTTCTTCACTCGTCTCGACTCAACTATAACTCAATTAAATGTCATCTTTAACTTCCCTCTTCCATCGTTTCAACGTTGTGTTTGACCACATTTGCGAATCAATTCAACCTGCAAGCTGTCACAAACTTTCAAAAAATCAAAATCAACATCAAACAGCAAAAGTCAAGAGTCTCTTACAAGTACGCGTAAACGAAATAAATTCTGGTATTCAGAAAGTGTGTGAGTAATTCTGTTAACTTGCAGTTAAGGGTCCCTCTTATATATATTTTCCACCTACTCAGACCGGGGTGTTGACGCAAATCTTGCAAAATTTTATACGTTGGATTCCTGACACGTTGTTACGTCTGAAAGATCACTGAAAGAAATTTGTGCCCGTTGATGCTACTCATAATTAGTTGTCTATCACTTGTTGCATTGTGCACAGTATCTGACCTTTGATTATTCCCCCAGATTCCGTTTGAACCTTATAGTGTCTAGCCGCACTACCGCCAATTATACTCCATCTTCTGAAGACACGCTTTTGGCACATACTATTCATTCTCCGTCGACACATTACCCAAATCTGGAAATGCTTTATAGAAACACGACCTCTGACCCTGTTGAAAATCGTACACCACCTGGTCCGACACCACGTAGATCGCCGATATACATCCTGCCATCACCCACTGTCATCAAAGACCCTCGTGGCAAACGTGGAAATAAAACTTGGTCCATTGCGCCATCAACCTTACCAACGGCTACTTGTATTTCTAAACCTGTTCGGACCAAATTCTTCCCCGTCAAGAATTGCCCACAATTATTTCACATCGACAAGGACAAATAATTGCCGTACTCTTGCAACGTGTGCAAAGTTGGAACTAAATTAGCAAAAGTTTTAAATAGAATTTTGTCTTGTCAAAAACATCTCGATTCAACTGCACGTTACCACTCAAACAATCCTGCCTTCAAACCTCATTGCATTTTTGCAAAAAATTATTTTCGCTTCATAATTTTTACATGCACTTTTCTGGTGCGAATCACATTAAGAAATTCAACCTATTCAATAGAGAATAAACATCATTTCCTCTTCTAATCAAGCCACCTCCAGTATTTCTGCTTCTCCCTCCCTTCGTCCCAATAATAATTTCTTTCATAAAATCAGAATGTATCCAACAAGTATCAATAAATCTTATTGGTGCATTATCCAACTACTCGGATTCCAATTTATCTGGTCAACAAAACCTGGAATCCTTATCTGAATATATCAATTAATATGTGCTTTTTAACTACGAAATTACTTCCAATCCGTTCATCTATCGTTGAATCCTCTTGTGTTTAGAACAGAAGTATGTCCCCTTGTCAGCAGAGATGCCAATCGGAGTTATGCTTTAAATCGCCCACATCTTATATCACTGTTTAAACCTGGATAATTCCTTACGTCTCATCAAAAACGCTTACAGAAAATCTCATGCAATGCCATCGGATAAACCTGCAGAAAAAGACACCCACTAAGGTGTCAAGATGCTTTTTCAACGTTATTCCGGATCCATAAATAAGTTCAGTGAAACTGAAAGCATGGACTATTCCATAACTCAATATCGTTACGCTCTACCCAATTTCAAAATCCCAACTAAAGTTGCTGTACAATACCTTCATCTCCTACTAACAGAACATGCTCTCGTTTACTACCACGAGAATTTGGAACATGGCCGATCACTGAACGAAGCTGTTTCCATGCTTGAAAACGAATTCAATCCGCTATCAAAGCAGTTCATGTATTACAGAACTCTACAGAATACACGTTTCACGCGTTTCATGACCGATAACACTACACCCACTGAAACTTTGAAAATTCTTCATTAATTCATTCTCAATAATACACATCGTGCACCTGATCCTTACCGTAACGACTTCACAAAGGTTGATTACCTCCTTCGTGCAGTTGCTGGTCCGTCCTGGGCTCGTTAATTTCTCTACACAATCGCAAACACTGAAATAAATTACTTCGTTTTAGTTGTGAAAATACATGCTATTCAAGCTTAAGAGGAAGAACATCTAGATCGTATCAGCGACAGAAGCACAGTAAATTCTACTCCTTCATTTCCGTCCAACCTAGACCCTTCAACGCATATTTCCACTCTATTTGCCTCCGTCCAACCTATGTATGAACGTGCCAATAAATCTGAACAAACGAAGGCCAATTAAAGTAAAAACTTTAATAAGACACAATCCATACTTGCCAAGAAATTTTGGAACTGTAATAGCCTCAATCTCCTTAAACATGATTTCCCAGAAACTCCAAACCCAGCACTTGTACCTGCAAACAGACCTCGGTACTAAGCAGAAAAATATCCGAAAAATGATGCGCAAGTTTACAAACAAGTCTTACAGGAGACCATATTGTATTTGGTAGATTGCAAAACCGCAGAAGACATATCCCCAATTATTTTTGCAGATACTTTTCACCCTAATAAAGAGGATAAAACTCTTTACGCAACTTCTGAACACCTGATTGCCCAAGCTGAAGCGCACAAAACCACCGAGCTCCACAATAGCGAGCTAGCCGATTTCATAGATTCAATCAAAGAACCAACCACTACATTCACCGTAAAGTAAATCACATGAATAGTTACTCTCAAACAACAATCGGAAACGATAAACATACTACGTGTACAAAGCACAGCATTATATCCATCATCATAAAACGCATTCGAAGGATGCTGCTTAGATATTGGTGCCCAACAATCCGTCACTGGTAAATCGAAATCCCAAGCTTACGCTATCATGTCAGGAATAGGAACATTCCTTCCACTCAATCCACATGTCTATAAATTTGGAGATTGTGTAGCTCCTAGTATTGGTTGCATCAAAATTAGAATTCCTATCCCTAATAATAGTTTCATACCTGTTACCATGGATTTTGTTGATGTTAATGTTCCCATGCTCATTTGTTTAGACCTACTACACAAAGAGAAAGTTATTGTTGGCAACGTACACAAAGAGAAAGTTATTGTTGACAACTTTGAAGACCAATTAGTAAGAAAAATATTCCATTGGAGAATGCCTATTGCTAGTAGTTTTGAACATCTATGTTTATCCTGGATCATTCTTCTATATTATTTTCAAATCTAGAGCTGGTCAAATTGCACAAGCACTTCTATCATCCCACACAATCAAAATTATTCAACTTGATTTCTAGAGCACATACAGATCATGCAACTGCACAAAACAGAAAATTATTACAAGATATTAGAAAAAATTGCTAAATCTGTTAATATTTCAGCCCTCGACCCAGTCGGTTTAATGTCATTATGCCCGAAAATATCGTCTTTAACCAAACCGTTTCACTAGATCTAATGTACCTCGAAGGGAACAAACCGGTTCTCCATATAGTGTACAATAAAACAAACTTCAGTGCCGCTCAATTTTTAATGAATTGCACCGCTGAAAACATTCGGCTTACCTTTATTTTGTGATAGGCATCGATCTACACTGGATTTCCCCGTAAATTAAGGCGGATAAAGGTTCTGAGTTTACATCCAAACCCTTTATAGGTTATACAAAACTAACTGGTATGAAACTTCAACTTTGCAGTGTCGAAAGCAACAACTCTACTGGTTCCGGCGAAAATTATCATAGTCCAGTACCAAGAATTTACAATAAATCAGAATGGATTATCCCACATGTGATCTCGAAATGGCACTATCTCTCGCTAATAAATCCATGAACGACACCATGAATGAGAAGGGATTAGTACTCTCCCTTCTTGTTTATGGAGTTTTACCACGTTTTCCGGCTGTAAATACGAAACACCCCGATAAAATTGATCGTATGAACGCACTATCTACAGCAAGAAGAGAAATGTAAAATATCATATGTGAGCAACGTATACAGCGTGCTCTGATTTCGAACATACCAAATTCGGCCGGTCATATTTACAAACCAGGTGAAGAGGTTCTGCTTTACCGTGAAAAGGAACTCATAAAATAGACTGGACCAGTCAAAATTATCAAAATAATTGATGAACGGGCATTTCTTGACCGCAATGGAGGCAAAGTTCAACAGTAATTCATCAATTACGTCCATACTTTAGTAAAAGAGCTATTTTATCTAATAGATACTGCGAAATTATATACTCTATGATTTCATCTATCAGTAAAACTTCTTCAGAATTACTCGAATCCGACATTTTACTTACTGATGTTCTCAAACCTTGGGACTCTCGTAAAACAAACCAAAATTTTGCAACTGCCATACAGAAAAAAATCGACAACCTAGTTGCACGTAATAAATGGAAAATGGTTCCAAAATTTTCTGTTCTCAAGAATGACAATATTTTCAACTCTAGCCTTGTTTTAGCAATTAATAATTGTGAAACTGACAACCCAACATATAAGGCACGTCTCCTTTCATAAGGACATAAAGACTCAGATAAAGCATACACCCTCCATTCTGGTACCAATCTTCGTCACTCATCCGTCAAACTAATTGCTTCCGCAATACAAATCTTCGTCACTCATCCGTTAAACTAATTTCTTCTGCCACTTCTATCAAACAATTCCATATTTGGATTCATGATGTAACCCCAGCTTACATTCATTCATCAGAACCCTTGATTCGTAATGTATATCTCAAGCCTTGTAAAGAATTAAAAGTATCCAATGATATCCATTTAGAATTTCTTCATCCTCTTTATGGTTTACCTCAATCTAATGACTGTTGAGATCGTACTGCGAAAAAACACGTAGAGATAGACCTAAAAATGACACCTTCTATTTCTGACCACTTCTTATATTACAAGACTACAGACAATGGTGAACTAGAAAGATTTATTGGATGTTATGTAGACGACCACTTACATACTGGAACTACAGAATTTGAGAAACAAACTGATAAAACTCTTCAAAAATTCGACTGTCACAACCGTATAGATGGGAATTTTAAATTCGCTGGAATCGACATATATTCCACCGATACAGTTTAAATCATCCAATAAAACTACATAGAAAACGTTACAACTTTGTCAGATAATTCCAACTTTTCAGACCTACGTAGTTCTCGTGCAAAACTCTCTTGGATTACTCACACTAGACCTGACATTTGTTTTTCTACAAGACATTTAGACCCGACGACAGAATAAACTTTCTTTCCAGACCCCATTAAATTAATCAATAAGGTTATTCGTCACCTCAATAAAACAGTTCATCTCCGTATGAAATTTCTGCAGCTCGATGAAGACTCTTTACATTTACAAATTTTCAGTGATTCTTCTTTTTCTAACGAGTCGGATCTCACATCTCAGATTGGTTATATTGTCTTATTATGTGCCAAAAATAACGCATGCCATATTCTACATTACACCAGTAAAAAATGTAAACGAGTCGTCCGTAGTGTTCTCGCTGCTGAAATATTTTATTTCTCCGATACATTTGACTACGGATATACTCTTCACACTGATTTATAAAAGATGTAAAAATCACCACTTACCTCTAAAAATGTTTTCTTATTCAAATTATTGTTTGATTCTATAACAAAAGCAAACTACTTCGAAGTAAAACGTCTCATGATTGATATTACCTGTTTACGAAATTGTTTCAAAGAAGAGGAGATAACCGATATTGGATTCCTTCGTACCGCACACAACTTGTGAACTTTCCTCGAAGATAATTGTGAGAGATTTTCCACTGGTCATCTTGGTCAAAACATCAACTGGATTGAATCCCGCTGATTATTTTACCCATATGACCATTTTAAAATCTCTCACAATGATCTTCGAGGAAATCAAGTGTAATTTTCCAATTGAACAATGCGTATATCTTTCTGGCGACCTCCGCGACTCTAAAATCGGGGACTGTACGTTCGTACTCATATCCCAACAAGTAATGTGTCGACTACAGTCGCGTTTACAATCTATTCTAACTTCCTGCGCTACATTTTCTCTGTTTCTTACAGAACCTTCTAAATTTTCTCCACGTTTCTATTGTTTGCATGTATGTTTCTCTGTTTCTTACAGCATCCTCCCCCATTATTAGTCCTACCTTACTGATAATATTAGTCTGAATAGTTACACGTGTTCACTTATCTTTTGAACCTCTTATCCTCCTTTCTTTTGCTTCTATTGTTCCAAAAAGGATGCCTACTTTTCCAAATAAAAGGAGTTCTCTGAGTGACTTGATTTCACTCGTCTCGACTCAACTCATAACTCAATTACTTTTAATCTTTCACTTTCCCTCTTCCCCAGTTTCAAAGTTGGGTTTGACCACACAGAGCACATAAATTTTAGTATCTGTTTATACTACGATTTGGACGAACGTTAAAGTCTTAAAATTTTTAATGCACAATGCACATGCAGAATATAAATTTAAATAAATATTTAATAGATACTTTGTATTAGAACACCTTGCTTTCCGTAACAGTCCTTGCGTGCACGAGAACGGATAGTTGTGAATCATTTTTGATAAAAAGGTATGCCTGGAAAGGGGGAGATCTCCTCTTGATGTTGACGCAGTTTGGATGTAAATATAAGAATAACAAAGAAGTTATGGGGGAAGTGCATGTTTATTGGTGTGAAAAAATCCTAATAAATGAATTTTTGTTAGCAAGAAAAAGAGTAATGTTTCCAGATCTCACACGTGGAAAACGTTTTTTATTTGAACCAATAATTAGTCGAGAATTTTAATACGACAGCAATTTCCAAAGTAGTTTGAACGGATAATATGTTGAAAAGTTTATGTGTGACAGTAAAACATAAAACTAGACATATGAGCGAACGTGACTTTGTACTTTCTACATGTACTGTTATTATGAGAAGTAGGGTATCTCATAAAGTACATGGTTTAAGAAAACTTATGAAAAGTAGGGTATTTGAGATGATAAAAAGTAGCAGAAGTAGGGTTTTCTTAATAGTAGATGATGTGAAATGTAAAATGAGATAATAAATTATGTATGTAACACATGGGTGGATTACTATGTGAAACGCAGATTGGGACTGTAGTAATAAGTGTTAAAAGACGGCTAGAAAGCAGAGACTTTTCTCCATTGTTGAAATCAATAGTTGAAAGGAGAAACAAGCCGCATACACCTACTATAGAAATATCACAAGAACAAGTCGAAGAATTCCTTGTAACAGAAATTTCCCAAGTCAATCACAAAAGTGTGTGTCAGACTACGAATACGTAAGTCATCTATGCTACAGCGGTAGTTTTAAGACGTCATCTACGTGTAAAGGAAAGTATCAAGGACTTAATATGTTCTGATTTCACTGGAACGGTATAATATATACCAGTATTTAGTAATTAATCTAACCGTTACGTGATATTATATTTGTAATATGTTAATTGTGTCTATAAATGGTAAGGAGCTGGTTGCTCCAAAACTATTATTATTCAAAATTAATTTTATTTCATTTCATGTTACCGGTTCATGCCCGTTACTGCCGACCGTTCGGCATTGGTAATAAAAATTCTGATTTATTTTTACTATTATATTTCAAATTACGCAATGAATGACTATGATGACTACACCACAACAACCATATGCAATGGAATAGCAAACATTTATGTGAAACTGAATCATATTCTTGATGAAACAAAGGTATGGAAAACTGCATTCACACGTAACGTGAGAGATATTTTTACGGCGGCGACGATAAGTAGATTCACATTTACCAATATACCAAAAAAGATAATGGAATATAGGTCAGTACGGCATATTCCCCTGAAATATAAGAAGGTACTTGTTAAAACTACAGATATCTGTGCGAGGAAGATAACGAAGTTAATATTTCCACATGACGGAGATGGTCTGTACAACGCATTCCTTCGAGAAAAATGTGTAAGTACCGACATAATAGACGGTACAATTCATGTGTTAAGAAAGACGAAGAAGGGCAGTATTTAGAAACTAGTGCTTAGAGTTTGTTTATTTAGTCATTTGTCTGGTGTGGAGGTACAAAGAGTATTGAACGAAGTTGAAGACGAACTTAGTGCAGAAGAAATGGACTATCCTCTAGATCAAAAATGTGAAAATTCTAATGAAACTGCAGTACAGGACAAAGTAATGCAAGATGAGGTACAGACAGTATCTACAAATGGAATTATGAAAAAGAATTCCACAATAAGTGGTGCGTTTTGTCTCGCACGAAAACTTGGAAGAAGTGATTGGTTAAATCTTCTGAATGAGGGAACTATTGTGAAAAACAGGTTTGGACGAAGAGTTTTTAGTGATATCGAGATAAACCAGGTTGTTACTTTTATTTTGAGAAATGACAACTTTCAAAGGCTATCTTGGGGAACGAAGCGTTTGCGATGTAATGGTAAGAGCATCATACTACCGTCAGTACTACGGTATATCCTAACTCCCCTAACATTACTTAACGTTCTGATCACGTTGTCCGTTTTTGTCAGCGAGCTCCCTTTGGTTCAATTGAAATATGTTATTGATATGAAGGATAGCATGGACTTTTCCTGGTCGACGGTGATGATGTGGTCACGAACAGATAATAGCACCACTTGTCACAGGCTATCATACCATTCCCGTTCTACACTTGCACGTCACTTGCATAATTCACTGTAATTTCGGTATTTCTCATGTAATACTGGACATTACAGAAAAACTGTACATCCTATTTACTTGTTTCTGCAGATTTTTTCCATTTCCAGTCAACACAAATGTTTTCAGCAGATCCTCCTTCCGTCCAGACTTTTTTTCATTGGTCATTAGGGCGTGCCTTTAATTTTCTATATTTCTTTGATATGTCAGAACTCAGCGCGCTGAGTACCGTGCTGAAATCAGCTTCCTACAGTAATTCATCACGTAACTCAGCACCCCCATAATAAAATCATCACACAAAAAGGACTTAATTACACTGGTGTCAGGTGCTGAGTTCGAACTCAAACAAGTCGAATTCAGCACCTAACTAGAGATGCCCTAAACAACCCTGTTTCATACTTTTATTCATCATCAAAAAACAACTTAGTTACTTTCCGTTCGTTTCCGTCACAACTCATTTTATTACATCGACCTCAAAACATTTTCCGCAATTACAATTGATGTTGACATCAGTCTTAACACCTTATACATTTTCGACTCCATTACCCAAAAATTTGAATAATCATGGAGTATAGTCGTCCCCCTAAAAGACCTCCCATCGGAAATCCAGCGAGCTCTGCTGCTACTTCCATCGTGAGCGATTTCAACAATTATTTTCCTTCCCTTTCAACTTATATTCTTTTCTTTCTGTTTGGAGTCGTACTGGTGTCTGATACTATCTATGTAATCTATCCACATCCAAGTGGCGTTAATGATTTATTTGCACTTGCTCAAACCTCCAAACATCTCTTCGATAACTACTGCAAAATCATTTTGCAATATGATTTGCGCAAAGAGGCGTTTACTTCACCATTCAATTGTTTGATTTTTTCTATTTCGGTTCCTGGTTACGTTCCTCTCTTCATCCGTGCAGCACCGCATACTTTGACAGCTGTTCATTTGTACCTCCGAGCTCGAGCCATGTGTGATCATTTGAAATCTCGTCTTCTCAACGAGGTGGCTGTGTATTGTCCACTAATTAAACAATTTCGTTTCTCAAATAGTCGTGGTCAGGGAGAAAATGACTCTCTTTTCATCCCCATCATCAATTCTTTGAATGATCTCTCATCTCTTAAATTTATTAACCCGTGTTCTGGTTCATTAGAAAGGCTACCTGTCCTGTAAAGGCTCACTTCGTTGGATGTGTTTCATCGCAAATCCAGAGGTAAAGCAAGTAACATCCGTCCATTAGTACCATCTTATCTGCGTAGTTGCCCAACTCTTGTACAGGATGTCTTTTTTCTCTACATACGTGCCCTGCCACGTGATGAACATAAAAATCATTCAACTCGCAATCATTCACTACATATACTTGAATGTGAGTCACGAGATGATAAGGATATCAGGGATAGCACAAAATTTATTGATAACGGGTTCTTTGCTCGTTCAGCATTGTAGTTAAACGAATTATCTAGTGTCGTCGCCTTCAGCATTGCACTTACAAGTTAAATGAATCAATTTACATATGCCAACAACGGTACAGAGTGTGTTTCATTTCTTCAGGTAGAAAACGAATGCTTGATTATGTCCCTGTGATAATGACAGGCGCGAACACGAAAAAGCGCGTTGCATTTGAATTAATTGCGTGTTGTTACAGTAATACATAGGACGCTTTGTTACGTCTTCGTTCACCATCACAACACTATTCAGTTTATGATACGTGTTTAATATCATCGGTGAAGCTGCCTTCATTGTTCTCAAAATATGGGCCTATCTTCACCTCCGTATGAAAATCAGCATTTTTGGATATGGAACATTTATCAATGTTTCGTAACAGTGCGACGTTGGGAGAATTTGATGTACATACTCTTCTGGTAGATGAGGTAGAAGCATTAGCTGATGAAAATTACCACAAATGGAGTGCACTTGATAAGATACAGAGACAGAGCCTTGTGTCAGGACTTCGAAGACAGGTATTTGCATTTTTGTCCCATTCAGCAAACAAATTGAGGAAGATTTATGTATTGTGCTTTGATTCACGGCGAAATCATCCGCAACAATCACCAATTGACAGAACTCATTCTTCGAATGATCAGCAACGAAATGATGTTCATCAAACCGAACGTGCGCACATCTTTATGTAACTTGCACTTGATATTATGTCAAGAGCACAGCGGGTGTCGACAATGTACTTTTTTGACAGCTTTATCTCTGGGCTTTCTAAGATCAAAAAGCTGGATCAAGCATTCAGTATCGGTAGCGTAAAATAGTTGCAGACGTTGTCGATACACGCAAGTAGTGTTCGTAAAGAAAGTCGAAAATGGACTGCGAGTTTTGTCATAAATATCGTCCGTATTTTACCACATCTTTTGTCTCGGTTGATTAAGAATTGTCCAGACTTAGAGCATCTCTAGTTAGGTGTTGAGTTTGAATTGTTGAGTTTCAAATTGAACAGCTGGCACCGGTTAATAAAGTACTTTTCAACGGATATTTTTATTGCAAAGAATACAGTAAGTTGTTGAGTATGCTGTTGAGTTTTCTGAAAAACTCAACATCAAACTCAACGTCAAAAATCAGACTTAGTGGAAATTATAATTGAATTTCACTAAGAGAGTAAGCGACGAATGAGAAAAATCGACTGAAAATTGGAAAAATATGAATGACGGGATGTTTACAAAAGAGGCGAAAATTTATACGAAACAAGTAAACAGAAAGTACAGTAATGGGCTCATTTTCTGTAAGTTATTGTACTATAAAGAAAAAGCAAAAAGTTACAGACGAAAAAAGTGTAAGTGAAACGTGAACGGGACATGTAACCCAGTAACGGAAATGACCAAAGAAATTTTTTCACATCCTTGCGCATGCCATTGTTTACGTCCTCACGGTTATTTGTAGTATAACAAACACGAACATATACTGCATATATGAGCCAAGACGACATAAGAAACGGGTCAGTAACGTATCTATTTGTCATAGCGTGAGGGTCTATGCGTTTACTGTTACAGAAATGTATTCAATGCTGCATTATGGTAAGTTAACTTCTATTCAAATCAAAAAGTGAAATGTATAGATGGCAAGTCATGAGCATGAAAGATTCTAACTTTTATGAATATATGTTAGATGTTGTACATGGTTCGATGAGTATATGAATCTCGTTCTGAACGAAGCTGTTAAAATGGATTTAAAAGGAAAGACAAAAGAGAAGCTCGGTCGAATTCTCTTCAAAGGTGAAAACTGTAAAGAGAGGTCTATTGTAATGGTAAGAAGTAATATATACACGAAATTATAGTAATTTGAACAATTATTTGTGGAAACTGTAACATAATTTTTAGGGATAGGAAATGCAATGAAGTTGAATATAAATTAGTTAATGAAAAAAAAGAATGGAACGGATGAAAAAGGGTAAGAGCAGTGATATCGGAAAGGAAGCGTTTCGTGTGGCTGTCGTAATGCATTAATAATTATTAGGAAGTAAGTAATTATTAAGCATAACGTAACTACAGTTATTTCAATCTCATCAAAATTTCTGACACTACTAATTGTTATAAGCCTACTCTTTCGTGATATGGGAAATATATACTAAGATATTTTGTATATATATAATTGAAAATACAAGAAAGTAAGTATATATTAATTGAAGCATAATTTAAAATTGGGAAGGAATCAACAAATATACTGACATCACCGTTACCATCACCATAATATTATTGAAGATATATCTACATAAAAAATAACAGATGAAAGCAACAATTACTAAACAGTCCTTAATGAAAAAACGTGTCGTTTATTGAAACATATCCTTCAGCATCTTCTTCCCCACTCAATATACATAAGTGGGTTTTTAGTTCTTCTTCTAAGTCACGACGGTCTACACAATCCGTCAATGCTTTCCTGTCAACATCTTCGTCTTTGTTTTGTTTATAGACAAATGTCTCCTTTTTAATTTGCTTTTCATGGATTGCTATACAATCCGCGGTTCCACCTTTTATTATTTCTTTCTCAAGTATACTCTGTACATCTGTAGTTTTAGTATTTACATCACTATTCCCGTCATAATTATGTTCTATCTCATTCTGGTCTATTCGTAACATTATATTATGTAATATAATTATTGTCTTTTGAACATATTGATTACTATCAACCTCGTCAACTATACTAAATTTATTTCGTATAGATCGAAAAAAACACTCAACCACTTTTCGTAACACTTCCAATCCACCCTCAAAGATTTTTTCTTTGCTTTTATTATAATCTCTTCGCCCCTCTATGAATATAGGCCATAGGGCATACTTCCATTCTACATTAAAATAGTACAGATGGCGTATTTTGGGAGAGGATTTTATGTTGTATCCCGTTTCATGTACAAGGGAAATAACACCGCTGAAAATATCAGTAAGGACGGGAGAACCACTTAGTGCATTGTTCATCCCAGAAAATGTCGTGTCTATGATCTCCCATGACCAACAGTATCATTCATGATCAATCCAAACCTCCACCGCTTAACATTGTCTTTGATTTTGTCCACATTCTATATTTGTAATTGATTTGTACCTCTTTTCACAACTAGTTTCCCCTATAATAACTGTTTCGAGAAAACCGACACACTCCAGAAATGCTTTGCTTGAAAATTTCTTTTCAATGCATTCCATTTCTATTTTATTTGGAGTTTTTCTTTAAAATATTGCTCCATATTCCTTTACAACAAACTCACAGAAACATTTTAATATTTTGCATATTTCCGACACTTGCAGGATCGATCTGTCCTTTTTCATTGCTTCATATTTCCCTGTACTTAAACAATTAACAGCAAAGTTTTATAATTTCGTCATTGCTCAATTCATTTCCTGTTCCTAAGCACTCATAAAACTCATATAGTGATGGTTTCTTGTTGTTTCCGAATTCTCGTAATTTGTCATATAACTGTTCGCATATACTGTAACGTTCTCTGAACGTTGCTTGCTTTTCCTCATATAGGATTTCTTCACTTTCGCATCCTTTTTTATTACTGTCTCCGGATCTTTTGCAGTTTCCTCTGTTCTTTCCCTTCCAATACTCTCTTCTTCTTCCACTTCTGCTTCCATATATTTTTTCAATTCTTTTATATATTTTTCTTGCTCCTTGTGTATAACAATTTTCTGTTCATGTAACTTTAACACTGTTTCCGCTAGTTTCATCTGCCGTTCAACTACTTTTTGCCATTTCGTAATACGGCAGTTTCCATTCTGTATAGTTGATATACTTTCCGTCGTTCCAATTCACCCTTTCGCCGTTTATAATTACATTTTTTACATTGCAAAACAGAAACTTTGTGACTTGATACGTTTTAAATTACCGTCTTCCCATTCTTGTTTTTTTTGTAACTTATTCCCCCGCCTATATCCCATTTCACTTCACTTTTTTGATTCTAATATAATCAACCAATAGTTTCTCAACACATGACTATCTTCATTACTGTGCACTGTACAACTAATACCGATGTTTTCTTACTTACTGTCACAACTGTAATAATAGTCATTGTCACATGTCTAATTTTCAAAATGTATATTCAATCATGTTTGTACAGCACACATACTTCTATATGTTTAACTATACGTATACCTTTCCCGTTTCTGTACTCATACCCTAGTAATGTTGTCCCGCATTGTCATGCTGATCATTTTCAAAACACCA
>JAULBU010065802.1:0-11031 GCA_032358235.1 Odonthalia washingtoniensis
TTATAGGGCAACAATTTTCCGAAAAATTTGTACTCAAACAAAACTTAAAGAGCTAATTTTTTCATTCAGGATCTTCCGGTATCATTTAATTCTAGATCCTCCTCTTCATGTGCTGTCCAAATTGCTCAAAGACTTTTCGGACACTGTAAATTACGTACATCTGCACTATATTCATACATTACTATATTCAGTATATTATAACTTGTAAATGTTATCATATTAATTACATAATTCATGATGATGAATATCATATGCATTACGATGAAGTGAATATATATACACCGCATTTGCACCATACGAACCTACATAATTCAAGAATGGCATACTTGAATTATGTATATTCATAAGGTACAAATATACAGAATGAAGTACTTCCAAGAACCAAAATATAATTATACCTATATATATACCTATATATATATATATATATATATATATATATATATATATGATGCCCATTGAAAATTGGAAAATTTCATTGTAAGCATGAAAAGGAAATTTAATGCATAGAAATGGAAAATGTATGAAATCTAAAAACATAATTGATGAAAAGACAAGTACTTCATGTGTAATTACATCAGAGTAATTTCCCCGTCGTTGGAAAAAACGATTTCTGTGCTTCCCAGCGGGCGAATTTCAATTCCATCATCACTTTCGTCAGAATCTATTTGTTCACATATTGTAGGACTGCTCCGCAGAGGTATTTGTTCTAGAAATTTGTTTAAACTGCCATCATATTCATAAAGGAGGGAATATTTCATCTGGATATCATCCGGAATCAATTAAATGTGATAATGCAGTGCATGACTGTTTCTCCAGCCAACCCTAGCTTGATGGAAGTACCCATCACCTATGAAATCAAAAAATAATGGAATAAAGTTTTCTTCCAATACCAATCCAGAATCAAAAAATTTTCTTCTGTTCCAATTCGTAATGCACATAACGATGCGAACCAGGAGTTGTCAAAAGTGATGTTTCTTGTGCCTCAGTTGTGATTATGAAAAATCCTTGACATCCTTTTACCCGGACTGGAAAATCATCATGTCCAGACTGGTCTGGACAGTCCAGTCCAGGGGAAAGGACCCTACCACCGCTGTTCTGGAAAGAAGACGGTAGCTGCCTTCTCGTTTCTAATTTCAAAATTGTAGCAATCCAAGCAACCCAAAAACTTCCAGAGCAGCTCTTTTTCTCGAAATCCAAACGAACTCTTCGTTCTCTTCGGAATTATTATCCAATAACTGTTGTCTGGAATAGTAGCGAATGCATCCCTTAATTATATCTAAATCTTTATCTTCCTGTAACTTCCTGTTGCTCACGATTGGATACCAATGGTCCCAGATTGATTTTTCTCGTAGGGAAACCTCTCTATTGAAGGAATTATACGCATCATTGAATAGCTGTGACAAGCATTCGTTGGGGTAACTGGGTGGTTTGTTCACCTTATCCAAAACATCAGTATGTACATTTCTATAAGGATCTGCCATGTCTTCCAGAGTGCAGACACCTTTATTCATCACATCTCGTCTCTTGGACTTGAAATATAAAGCTGCCGGTCCTCTATGCGAACGTTGGGGTGCATAGTTCCAATTTGATACAGGATATACCTCAAATTCGAAGCAAAGATCCGTTAACTCTGTGAGGTTACTACGTAACAATACCATTTGTCGAAAGAAAAATGTATCTTCCGCTGTGAAGAACATATGTGCTCGATGTTCGTTGGGAATGCAAATTTAACAAAAGAATAATTTTAAGTCTGAATCTTTAGTACCAATATCATTATGAGAGGGTGTCACACGATGGTTAATGAACCCTTATTTATCCTTGTCATCACTGTGTGCTGGTGTTCGACGTGTATAAAACAATTGGATGTCGGGTATAGGATCATTCTTTCTGTTTATAGCAATAGTAACAGCTCTATCATAGGTTTATGGTATTTTTGTTGGAATTTGATCTTAAAAATTTGGATGGTCGATATCGGGGTCTTTACGGCCAGTACTTTCATTACTGTTTGTATATTGACTGTCTGTTGTAGTTATTGTAGCTTTTTCTGTTTGCGAAGTTTTCTTTTTCTTCGTGAACGTTTCGATGTTGACCCTCCTTCTGTAAACGCTTTACCATTACAACCAGGACTGTCTTGCCCGCTTTTCAAGAGGTATATTACAACTGATACGTTCGGAGTCCCTGTGCATCTTGTAGCTAGGCCCATTGTTGTAGAATATGTGGGTCTGTCGTCCAAATCTTTATCGTTCTTGACCGTCTTTCAACATGAGCTTGCCGTTTACCTGTTGTTTGTTATAGTGACCGGGTTTGAATTCATCCAATTTCTTTTTGTAGCCGTAGAAGCTTGCTCTCCATACTGGACAGGAATTCTGGATTCTTATCACGTTCCTGTATTGCCTCGTATTTGAATCCCTTCATCCCATTAGAGAATAAACACATTACTGTTTTGAAGATGGCCATTGTTTTTTGTAATTAGATATCCAATAGTTCATTTAAAAATAGATCAGCTGCTCAATACTGCACCATCATATCTTTTACCAGGTTAAGAAACTTAAGGTGCTGATTAAACAGTTTCTCGACACGAGTTTATCTCATGTCTATGTCTTAGCTCTTGTTGTCCAGAAATTTTTATTTCATCATATCATCGTGAATATCAACATTCTTCACTTCAAGAAAAGACTGCCCATATTCTTCAGTAAACTTCATTGCTTATTTAATAACACTGTTCACTAGATCCATAAAATAAATATCTCTTCGATTCTTTTTGCTTGAGATGTTTATTGAGCGACTTAGCTTGATAATTTCCTAATATTACAAGTGCTTCGTAACCGTTCCAGAACTTCTGACGATCGTTACATTTTTTCACCTGTCTAGTTGAACTTGTCATCAGTCACATTATTCGACAGTTGTCGTATACAGACTGCTAGTCTGTACTACTATTACAGTAGAATATGACGTCCACCAACAATGACAACGTTTTTATTGGCCTTCAACGAATACATACCATTTCCATTGTCAATGGTACAAATATCATCCAGGCCTTTAATATCTTCACTGGATGCAGAAGTGGCAAAAAATAACATATCATGGGCATAATTCAAATAATTTCTTTCCAAATATTCTATTAGTACATTCTTATGATCCTCATCAACTTCACGAAGTGGGTTTTGCACATTACGGATTTGGTTGAATTTGACGTATACTTCGTGATGAACGTAGTTTGATAACGAAATGTTGTGAAGTGATAATTTTTTACCTGCTGTGTCTCCGTCAGTATTATGAAGAGCTAATTTTGCCCTTTTTTATTGTACGGCTATCCCACGGATAACCATATCCTCACTTTAAGTGAACCATCATCTTCCATGGAATTTCTTCTGGGTCCGTACTTCTATACCTGGATGAATAAGGGTAGTTTCAGGTGATATATTCTGGCTTATCATTCCTTTCTCTGATTTTTTAAGTTTCCAATTACTACCTAATCTTCCTCAGCCCTATTGATAAGAGCGTGAACATGAATCGTACGAAAGAAAGTGCATAACCACTGGAAAGAAGGGTATATCCGACACCCGATACGCGTTACACGTATCGGATAGAAGCAAACGCGTTCCCCGTCCTCCAAGAAACTCTCTTGAGCAGATTCCTTGACATATTGTCCTGACACGACGTTATGAATTATCTTGATTTATTCCACGGATCTTGTTTCTGAACTTGACGCCATTCTTATACCGATCCTTTGTTTTCCTAGAATTTTATTTACTTGATATTGATGATGTTGGATATATCAAAATTGTTGATATATTTATATGTTGATATGCTGACATACTGATATATTAAAATTTTCCAATAGTTTTATATCTAGGAGGGATCAAAGGGTGATCAATAACTTTTTTACTTGTTCCGCGACTGTTGTTTCATTGAACTATTCGATAACGCGAGATTTTTGTTGCTCGGTTTCTGATTGTTGGTGGAATGAAATATTTGATAACGTAAGATTGATGGTAGAAAATCAAGGCATATCAATTTTATTGTTTGACCACTACAGTTCAATTTGACCAATTTTAAATAAATAAAGTCGTGAAGTTGTACAGAATTTAATTATCGACGTTAATAACGGAAATTATGGTGTAATAGACGTTAATTTATGGGAGTATTGTGTACAAGACGATAATTTACGATGGCAACGTCATGAACTTACACATGTCGGCAACATGTCGTAAATGATTTACAGAACGGACAGTTATTATTGGTATGTACTGTCATATTTTGAAAAAGTGTGCTTAGGAAAAGGGTTGTACTGTAAGCAACATTTCTACCTGGAAACTAAAAATTTCCAAACATTGATATCTCAATGCTTGAGAAAAACATTTTTCATACTGTAAGCAAACATTCTGGGAACGAAAAAATATCAAACATTGAGATATCAATCTTTGGGATTTTTTGTCGTTTCCAGTTGGACCTTTTTGTTAACAGTGAAAAACTTTTTCGAAGCAACCAATTCAGAAATTATTGTACTAGTAATAAAAAATTGTACTTGTCATAGAAATACAACTGGTAGTACATTTTATCTGTTTCCTGTTACGTCCACCAACACATTTCAAAATTATAAGATCTGTGTGGCAACCCACAAGACCTAATATTTTAACCGAGAAATGTTCGATCACAGCCGTTCCTGATTTCAAATTATAACAACTACAACTTCAATAAATACAAGTACGAGTATAACAGACAACAACTACTAACAAGAGAGGTACCATTTCAGCAGCAACACTCTACACATATTAGTCTACAATGACCTCATCAAAAACAGCAACACAGAAGGAGTTGATCAACTGAGTTGGAACGACAGTTTATATACGAGATCATTCGTTGCTTTAGTACGGATGAGAAAATCAACACCAATCTGAACAATTCTTATGGAACTGTCCAACTTTTTGAATTCTATCGTGACGGAGTTCTATAAGTCTGATAGCGGCCATGAAGCCATTAGATCACGAAAATAGTTACAACGTTTTTACTGAACAGATTTCTATTTCGTAATCAAGTTAATGAAATTCGTTTCGATTAGGTAAATAATGAATCACCTAATCATTTCTGCAGAGACTTATTAATTGTATACAGTAGTTGACATATCATTATCACGAACGACTCGATATTTATTAAAGCGAAATGAAATTTGTAATTGGAATGAAATTTCAGTACTTCGCTCGTCAGAAAAGCTGTTTTTACGATATTTAAAAAATATTATATTTTTTTAAAAGTTTAAAACAAATCAACTGAATTTATTTCAAAAATAAATATTATACTGTTCCACATTTTTTGAGATAATTTTATTGAGGTTTTCAATGCAAACAATAGTGCAAACAATATACTCTTGGGTGTCCGTGGGTGTCCGTTGGTGAGTCTGCCTATTTCTTGAATTAATTCGATGAATTGGATTTGTTTGACGGATTGGATCAGTCTATCTAGTTGGATTAGTCTCAGTACTATCAAATTGATTACGTAAAACTGAGGGTTGAATCAAATAGTTAACCGTCTTTTGGTTGACCTACCATACAACACACGGAGTGGGCTCAACCTCCCCAATTAATATTATTACTACTGTACAGTGTCCAACATTCTTCGTTTGCTTCGCTGCGCTTCTGTCTGGCTCGGTTATGATGTACACGGTTATATATTTTGCTCTTACATGCAGTTCATGGAATGTGCTCACCTGATCAGCGCAGTGGAAGGTTTTAGACCAGTCGAAGATCCTCAGTCTTATGAGGAGTACATGAAGGTGTAAACTGCATTGTTTACAGTGGAGATAAATGCACTGAACTACAAGAAGACCCGTGGTGTATTACTTCAATCCTCTTTAGAAAACGGCTGAATGTTTATGTTAATGAAATATCCGTTCACTTTTGGAATAATTGTAAAGATTTTAATGCTGCTCAATAAATGGTTGATTACAACCATCCTTCTCGCATACAATCTTTTTACCGTGGTACTTGCAATCTTTCTATACACGTACCACTTGTTCCTCGAAATGAGCGATTAGATCTTCCTACAGCCACAACGGTCACAATTTATGGTGAAAACCTAATGCTTCATCCAGAAATTAAGTCAACGACATGGATGATGGACGTCATCGGAAATTTCTGTCATGCGGGAGTTCTTGTAGTTGATCTTTTCACAGGTAAATTTTCAAAAGTGAGGGCATTCATGCTGCTTCCAGAACATAAAAGTTTCATTGGTACAGATATTGATCGTCTTTGTCCGAAAAGAACTCTACCTCGACTTTTTGAGATTTCCACAAGGCAATGATTAATCGTTCACTCCGGCATAACAGGCACCGACTCAATTATTACAGCAGCGAAGAAATTTATCAAGGATCTTGATTCAACGTCAGAAGACAGTTGGTTGTGTGAAATTTGCCTCCAGGTTTTAATGGTGTTCAAACATTCCCGATTTTCATTCATCAGTTTCTGTCGGTGGTGCACGAAAAGAAGGACATTGTGAATCTCTGAAATTATAGAATGATGAACTGGTCCACTACATGGCGATCTAGAATGAACTTTATGGATTCTAAAATTCTACTTAGTGTTGAGCGTTCAAGATTAGTTGTTTCCGTCTTGTCGCCCTCAATCAAACTTCCTGGCGCTCTGTGTGGTGTATTTATGGATTGGTGAGTAGATTCTGATGTAGTTGGTGGCTATCAATACGATTACATTCTTTTCAAAGACATGTAAAATGAAGCAATTACCACAAAGATGTATGGAGATGGAATCATGGCAGTTTTTGAGGCATATTTTCAGAAATGGGCATTGTAAATAAGACATAAATTCGTAGATAATAATGGTAACAAACGCAATGGGTGGATGAGTCAGGCTCCCTGCTATTCAATGAAGTATATAAATGATCCTCGATACCTTGGTGGAGATGAAACAACCGATGCAGATAAAAGAAACAAGTATTGGGGAAGTTGTAATGTCAGATTTGTCGAAAACGAAGATGAAACAAAAAATCAACATTTCAGCTAATTTAATGTGATGAAAATAGAAAAATCATTGCCCATTTCTGCAGAAACGGACTGTTTCCTTCCTTATGGAAGCAAGTACGCTTTACGAGGTGCGCTATGAGAGGTGCGCTAATTCATCTATCTTCATAGCCACGCCCCATTTACGGGTTTATTAAAATCATTAAAAGTTTAAGTAGAACACATCATTCACATTCTTGTGTATGTATATATATTTTTTGTATATTTCATCATGGCCTTCATTCACATTGATTGATAACATCGTTTCTATGTTCACCGTTCCTACAGACGAACTACAGCAATTAAAAATAATGACGCCAACAACTTTGATATGAAAGTAAAGGAAAATGTACATTTATGCACCCATAGCACTGATTGTTGACAACATTTTAGGACATAACATCCTTTACACATCAATTCGGATCAGGAATATTAAACTACTCGATATCATCGTCTTCCCCTCCAATATATGCCTGTCGCAGATTATTTGTTTTCGTCCAATTGTTCACTACCTCTATTAGATAGCAGTCGTCAATAAATCCCAATCCCTTCCCAATATATTCTTGGAACCAGTGCGCTCTGACCGCAATAGAATGTCTTTCAGGATGTGTCTGTGTTACAGGAATGGTAGACTCCCGATCCATTCCCATTACTTTCTATTTCTCATTGCCTTCAACACATTTCAGTATTTTTAACTCTTCCCAAAGCCATTAATCCACATAATTCGTAATATATTCAATCAATTTTTCAGTGGCCAATTTAAGATTTGAAGCTTATGTGGTTTTAAACTCTTTTTGTCTTCCACATCCACGTCTCACTTCAACAATCTGTAGCTCAACAACAATAACAATCCAATCATCTAACCGAGCTACTGTCATTATCTTACCATCCATAACATTTTCATGATCTTTGTTTAGGACATAACTAAGAAACACAAGGACAACAGAAGTACTTACTTCATTCTTCAACAGTACCAAGAAAGTACTGTAATTTCCATCATTTCTGTTAATACGGTGTACAACAGTAAAACTTTCGCTATAATCTTCAACCATTTCCAAATTAGCTCTTTTGGCTTCATCTTCACACTCCCATTCGGGGTTCCGCTTTAAACCATTCATACATAGCTGTCTCATTTTCCCCGTTTGTCAGTACACCATTTGCTTCACATTTTCCAAGTTCCTCCGTAATATCTTACGTTTAACATCACCAATCGGCTTCTCTTTTCTATCAGCAGCTCTTTCTTCATTCCATTTATACCTAGAAAGAAGTCACGTATATCTCAATTCCTCGAAGAATCAGTCTTTTTCCAGACATTTTTTAAAACTGCATGCTCAGAGATAATCTTCCATACACGTGCCAATAATATACCAACATTTCTTATAAAACCAACACCTTCGTCCCTTCCTCCCTCAGTTGTGAAAATATCCATGTTCTCAGCAACTTTCAATTTCTTCTTAACAAGATACTTGACAAAATCTTTTGCTTTATCAACTGAAAGTATGTGTAAAATTCTACTACACCGGAAGACATTATACGGTACAGCCACGAACAGTGTTCCATCCTCCCTTGATGTACTATTCTACGTAACAAAATCTGCAGGGTTAGTCCACCTTTTGCTTCTTCTCTTGAAACGGATTTAGCTCAGATGTTCATCACTGACCAATTTTTGTGCTAACTTATCAACACCATAAGCCAGTCTCAACTACTTCTTCGGAATGGCCTTCGACATCCTGTCAGAGTATTTCAGCTCACATTGCTTCCACCACTTAAATACTTCGCCTAGTCCGCATTATGCTTCACAATAACATTGGTCTCTGTTTTTAAATTTACGTTCCAACCAGACAACGATTCTACCCTCCCCTATAGAGCTTTTACCGAAACTTACTTCTTCAGTGTTTTGTTTCCGCTTCTGTCAGCATCTTTTTACACAAATTGAAATAATCCGATGTTCACTCCATATCTCCGCTCAGAGCCGTCAGTTCGGTAATAAAACTGTTTTAATGGTCTGCACTGTCTCCATGAGCAAAGAAAATTCCCTGTCCACTCCCTCCTTCACCATCATCAAATTGAGAGTTCCTTCTACCACCATCTTCTTCATCACCTTCACCACAGCTATTTCCGCTTCCACTCGTCCCCTCTAATATCATATTAGAACCATGGTTATGTTCATCACTCATATCGATAGTTCTTGTTACAGTACTTTCCTCTGAATGCTCTTTACTTCATTCTCTTCCTGTTGCAAGCCCTTTGCCACTTTCTCTGCTACCTCTACACCGCCCACTTCCTCAAATTTGTCGACTAATTCTCCCTCACTTCAATTCATAGGACTTCCCCGTTGATTCGTCACCTTTTCTTTCAGAATTCTCCGCTCCAATCGTGGTGGATGCGGTTACGGAGCGTTTGAAGTAGCTAGAACGAGTCTCTTGTGCTCCCATACTAGATTCTGTCTCCTCTGCTTGACTTTCAAGCAATAAATGACATGTACTACCAAAATTTGCGCACAACTATATTAAGTTTGAAAATAATTCAAGTAAATATCGCATCAAATCAACTCATCCATCGTAAGGGAGATTTCCAAACCACATTTTTCTGTTTTTCAATTCAACTAGTACTTTTTTGTAACGGTAACTTTCCAAACAGTTTCCCTCCTTAAATTTACATACTATGTGGATCTAGTAGCTCCAAAAATGTTGGAAATGATTAATATTAAATATATTTTTCGATATGTACTGATGCGTACACATTTGTACGCACTGTATGAGAAATTTTCAACTGGAAACGAAATAATTCCATAATTCCTGAACATTGAGATTCCACTTTTTGAGTAAGTTTTCCTCAAACAATGAGATTTCAATGTTTGGGAATTTTGTTTCCAGATAGAAATGTTTCTTACAATGACTTTCACAGAGAATGGAATATAATTCGAATAGAGTTGATTTAATCGTTCAAGGTTTTCATGTATCCAGACAAAGTTCGTCTGGGGACATGACACTTTCGAATTGCGAGCAGAAGAAGATCTTCTACTCGAACATGACGAAACTGTGAAATTAATTCTGTTCTAGTAGGAATTTCAATCAGATGATTTCTTGAGGGGAATGTACATACAGAACATCCAACAATATACTACAACTTCCATAGTGGTGTGCCCTTGCAAGACCACTTCATTATACAAGGTTTCTTGGCTTCGTGAAGACATGTCGCACAGTGCATTGAAAATTATAATGTTACAGAAAGTAATGCTTCAGTTCTTTATTAATATATGAAACCGAAGACAAACATCATGTTCCATGATCGGCGAATATTTCAAAAATTGATATTAACTTGATATCTGTAGAGCATGTATCTCTTTCTTCTGTGTTTAAGTCCAAATAGCATACAAGTATATGCTCATTTCTCTCGACACTTATCTCTTATTTCTTCTGTTATTTTCCTACCTGCAGTAACGGATCCTGGTTGTGAACTGAATAATTACACATGGAAGTCGGTATCACATGTTATTTCCACTATTTTTTTCAAAATCCTTTCTTTCCACTTTACCATCCAGTATCGCCAGGGAAACAGAGAGGGACTTCTTCAATATATCCGACTGTGCAGAATCACCAACTGGACTAGACTTAGACGAAGAAACTTTGATGTCTCCAACATTAAACTTATTCACCATCAAAGTCTCAGTCCCTTTCTTCATGGATCCATTCCCATTTCGGAATTGAGGTGATTACGTCTGCTCCATGTTCTTCATTTGCCTCTTTTCAAACTCCTTACAATTATTTCAACAATATGACCATTAACTGTGATCATTAAAAATTGCAGAGATTATGCGCAGTATATAAATTCAAATTATTTTCAATTATTCATCGGTATGGGACTCCATTTCAGGCCTTATTTTCCCATCAACTACTTTCACAGACTTTAGGCTGTTCTTACGGTGTACATTGAACCGTATAATATCCGGTGGAGTGTACACGATGTGAACATTACATTAATTGCTCATATCATGACCATTTAATATTAGTTAT
>JAULBU010065813.1:0-11030 GCA_032358235.1 Odonthalia washingtoniensis
CTGTCCGCACTCTAAGTTCTTGGTTGAAAGGTAATACCGAAACAAATTGGGAAAGAGATCGTATTCGTGTCGCTCTTCTCGTAAGTACTGACAAGGCGACGATGATACCTTGGAAAAGTTATAAATGTCAGCAGGTCTCAAAACATATCATCGTCGAAGATGAAAAAAGACGTTTCGTTCATTGACCTCATGAGCAGTTCTATACGATACGTTGAGACATTTACCGAACAATAAGATACCATTTAACGAAGAGAGAACAGTGGGTAACGCGAGGGACACGGAAAGTACAAATTTTCTTCATACGAAAAGTACCTCAGAATACGAACTGTATTTTCGTGTAGGAAAGATGCTTGTCAGATTCAAATCTGTCATGGCAAGGATCAAGACCATACCGCAGTTTGGAACTGGGAAAGATTCTGGTGAAAGAGGGGTGACGTACTTGGACAGTAGAATTATCATCAACGGTACGGAGGAGACTATAATTTACCTATTGGATGGAGCTGAAGATTATTTCGAAAGCTCAAAAAATGGAACATTTGATGCAACTGTTTTCTATCGGCTTGGTAATAATTTCTTAAAGTCTGGGCAGACATTGTTCGAAGCGATTGCAGACGGTGAGTTTTCTTTACCAGAAGAAGAAGTTCCCAATACAATGCAGGATATAATGGACGTTGTCATCCAAGAGACGCGAACAAGGAAGAAAACTGTTCATGTGACCGTTTGAAATCACATGCGACTTTTCAAGTATGATGTTAGAAATAGGTCTGGAAAACTGGCTACCCGTGCAAGTGCTAGCCATGACAGACTTGTCCAAAAATAAGGCAGTACTTCTTCAGATAAAGTAATAACGGTGGTAACACAGGAAAGCAAACAAGAGGAATGAGTGCCCATAGAATTATTCCGGCACATACGAGAGAAAGAAAAGGCAGAAACGTGAAATTATTGACCTACAGAGTAGTTATGAGGAAGAACCTCGTGCCAAAAAACAGGAGGAAAAGGAAAATAATCCCATGTTGTCTGACATGGAAGAAGAAAGGCCAGAGATTGAGGCATCGGTAAGTAGTGGAAAGTCAACATCAACGAAACGAAACGTTTTTTCTGATAAGTCAACATCAATAAACCTACTAGATATGATGGAGAGGCCCTTGCCACTGTCTACCATGGGACATGACATTAGCCCCCATGATAAAAAGCAACCTTGAAATGTTATTTCAACTGGATGTAGTGTTATGTGGAATACAAGAAACAAGATATGTATAGATGTAGTGACCATTGAAGAAATAATACAACACCGAAGGCACAATGTAACAGAGGATACAGTCAATGGCGTTACGAGGGAGCGTAGATGTCAAGAAACAAGGGCGAGAAAAATCAAGATTGATGGGCCGGAAGGAGAAGGCAAAAAATTGGTGGATGTGGAAATTTTATATGATACGAAGACTTTGCTGAAGTCGACACTAATCCCAGATTCTCAACCTGTTCACGTTTTTTTCATGTATCATCAATTAGTAGCATTGAGCGATATTGCTTCGACGTGGACTGCTTACATGCAAGCATAACATATGGAACATCGCAGAGATCACACAGAATCGGAGAAATGGTTACGTGCAACAAGGAATGTTGAAGGAAGCTGTGGACTTGCGTACTTCTACATGAAATAGCAGCATTTTGATAGTAATGGGTACTGCAATATGCAGAGTATGTCTGAACCTTTGGACATGGATGTGACAATGAGAAAGAGGAATATAGAAATGTTTCAGGAATACCATGAATTTCCTACACCGACGATTGGTGAACTTTTACCGAAATTCAAACATGGTTTCCGGGCGGAAAGGCGCTGAAATATGAAAGGAATAGAGATCATTGGAGTCCAATTATCAACACTGCTAATTCTGGAAATGAGAACATGACAGAAACAATGGTATTGGACGTTACTCTGGTACAAAAATTCTACTTGAAAATCAAATGGAAAGTTTTCGTGATTATGTAGGGATAGCTGAGAGACGTGCTGCACTGGACTTATGGATTGGAAGTTTGTGCGACTTTTTGAATTTAGATAATAATTGTAAATGGCCGACAAAAATTCGAAATGGTGGGGCCGCTTTCTCACTACTGGTGAAGATTGTCCACACAACATGGTCACAATGACTTTGACGTCCGGAAGAGTCGTTCCCCCGGTTCCTTCACAATACAAACTGCTAATGAAGGTGTATCTTCATGGATAGCTCCTTCGTCCGATCGTTATGTCCATTTCAGCCAGGACGAAATGGACAGAATTGCAAGTTGTTTGGAAGTGCATGAAATTCAAATCGCCCACAGTATATTTTCATTGGTGATGGTTACGTTCAGCATGCAGGGGCAGGATGGAATGGAATAGAGGCACTGAGGTATCATATGTATATTATCTTGGACGGTAGCAATTTTAAAGATGATATTTGATACGCATATGGATGCTGTTTTTGCCGGAGAGGTCAACGGAAATCCGTTACATCGCAAAGTTCAAACAGTCCTTCGAGTTGTCGTCATAGCGACGGAGAACCAGATAAAAGTGATATGGCGGTGAAGATGAACCACAAAATATAGATGATTGAGGAATGGCAGATGTTTAAAGGGTCACCATTATGTTGACAATTGATCCTTGATTGAATTTACCTTTGTTTAACTTGAATGTCTAACTCTATTTCTACCTATATGCTAAAGTAAATTGTACGTTTGGTCTCAGCAACGGTTATAGTTAAATGTGTACGACACATATAGTATATGTTCCTGTCAATATTTTGCAATGTCATGTATTTACTTGTACAGGCTGTCATCTTAGTTACACATTGCCAACAAAAAGAAATATGTAAAACACTTTCTTCCACATGGAGGGCAAGAATTTTCAGAAAACTAAATGATTGATTTTTTACAACAAAAAATCAATTATTTAATTTTCTGCAAATTTTCGGACTGCCCATGGAGGAAAATTGGAACATGATTATATTTATTTTGATAACTTACAGTGGCAGAATGGACTACTGGTACTGGCAGTAAAAAGTAAGAAATTTCGGTGAATAAGTTGGTCCCTATTAACAAATTATTCTTCCAATATTCTAATTAATCTAAGAATGTGACATCGATCGTTATTGATCTGGATCCGACATTCCACTATAATGGTACCGAAAATAACCGTCTAACCTACAACATATTGCACATACTAGACAGACGTTTGGGCTGATTACAAACTACATGCCACGTCATGCAAATTCAATAAGGAGAAGAGATTTCACAATATGCGACATGCAACAAATGGAAACGCTTCTCAGCAGCATACGGACAGATGTGATGTAAAGTACTAAGGATCTCACGTGGAAAGAGTGTACAGAGATGAGCCGGAATGTGCGCATCCTGATGATCAACGTCCCTTCGGACCTTCCCAACAGGTCACTGATGTAAAAGTTACAGCGAATAATTTGGTAACTTTATCAGAACAAATTGGAATTGACGCTGTATTTAATGTAGCCTTGATGCTTCGATGAGATACTTTTAGTGCAGATGTGGTTCGTAACCACATAAATTATTGGAATTTGGAAGAAATGCTTGTCAATTGTGGACAGAGCAGTGGATCGCAGTTTAATCGATGACGGGTTTCAAGAAATCGAGGTATCATACCACACTGCGTCAGATGACAATAGAAAAGTTTTTCTATACAAAAAGACGTTATTGGTGGGTTACGTACACAAATGAATGTGGCTAGTGCCACATATGTCAAATGTAGAACTTGTTTCAACGAGGTTGACCGTGATTATATATCACATCCTCTGCACTCCGAATTATTTTCACAGTTCTACATGTCCATAGGAAACCATGTAATGACAAATGACAAGTCTTCAATTCGGTGGAATCAAAGTATAGAACGTAGCCGAACTCCTTCCTTGTAATGTTACAGATATATCCTGATAAAACAGCAACAACATTGAAGTCGCAATCCTCAGTTGGTTATACCATACATGTAGCATTTTTGAATGTGTTCGTACGATTCCTACATTTTCTTATAGAACATGGTTATACTTTAGTTGGATTTATTACTGTTAATTTACAATGATTACAGTCATAGAAAGTCATATAGCTCCACTGCGGCAATAGTGACGCAGACAGTGATGACAGTATTGCGATTGACGGTCACGTGCTACTGATCTCGTCAGTGCGGGGTCGAGATGATAAAATTATTTCGTTGCATGACGCAATGACAACGCTTCTTGCGTCGTTGATTGAAAATTACATCGAAGGTTTTACGGTATGTATAAATAACAA
Organism: Odonthalia washingtoniensis; assembly: GCA_032358235.1. NCBI lineage: Eukaryota > Rhodophyta > Florideophyceae > Ceramiales > Rhodomelaceae > Odonthalia > Odonthalia washingtoniensis. The sequence continues at coordinate 4,294 of JAULBU010065813.1, forward strand.
GATGAATTGGAATTCCTTCCCTGTAATAGTGTCATACTGCTGTGACATACCAGAAAGCTAAGACATGTCTGGGATTCTACATAACTTCACCACCACAAGTCCATGCGTGAGATTCTTGGGAATTTGAACTGATTTCAAGAAAGGTCCACTATCTGCATTCTCTTCTCCAAAAACAGTTGACTATGTACGAACCAGAAGGGATTCCGTTACCACTTTGTTGAAATCAACAAATACAGCGTCGTTAACAGTAGAGAAGAATTGTTTAAAAAAGAGAAGCACAAAAAATTCTGGAGGACATTTCTGTCGCATCATGGGTCCTGTTTCTGGAGAAGTTGGAGATGAGACATCCACACCTACTTATTACAGGTGTGTTCTCAATTTTCACATATGAACCATTGCATAACCTTCATCTTGGTCCTTCTAAAGGTATCAAAACTTGTTTCATGACGTATATGTCGAATCAATTGTTAACTATGAAATGCATGGACAAACGGAAGAACGGGAAAAAATTTCGGACACAGCACGTGGCCTTGTTGAGGGATTGTAATTCACCCCTCGTTGCAATAGAAAACCAGTTCAGTGCACTCGGGTTTCATGTTCGCTTCTTAGCAAGGGAGAAATCCCAAGAGCTGAACGGTTTATTTCTAAGTAATTCAAATAGAGGAATGTTGGATGGAAACGATTACACATCTTTGGATATGGTTTTTCCTTTCGTGGCAGGATATATCGATTTAGTCACTGATTACCAGGATGATTCTCTTTCGACAAATATTTGCACAGATTACACAACATTAATGCAAGATTTGCTATACGACAATAATTCCCTCGGATGGTCAGGAATTGATAGCTGACATCGGGGACAGAATTACTATTCTCAAATCTCAATGCATGAAAATATTTCAGACACATTTTGATACTTGAATCCATATATTGAAATTCCATTTACTATACCACGTGCTAGAAGACCTCTTCATGTATGGAAGTCAAAATATTATTGATGCATCACCTTATGAGCACACTACAATACATTCTTCAAACATTCATATCTGTCTACTTCCAAAAGGATGGAAACAAGAATGGATGAAACGATGAAGAATATGGAATCCGAAATTTGAAATATACGTCCAAGTTCAACACATGCTGCGTTTCTAAAACAATGTTCCATCCATATTTCTATACCTCATTCGACAGGGACGACTACTACAGCTGAAGTCAAAACACAGTTATCATCATATTTGGTACTGGACGGTATTTATGTTTCGTTAAAATTGGTTGTTGTCACAATACAAAGAATGGGAATGTGTGACGAATCCACAACACAAATTCTTTCGCCAATATTGAAAAACGTGTCACGTACCAGTCTTACAGTCTTCGCGGATCTCGTTCAGACGTACTTCCGAAACCTCGATCTTTTGATCACAAACTCCGAGATTTACCTCACATTTGTCAAGTCAGGGTACATATTTAGCAGACATCTTCCAACATCGCAACAATATGACAGCTATAGAAATATTGTAAATTACACACCTCCTCCGCCACATCGCCGTAAAAGGCAACGCATATTTGCAACAAAACAGTTCGATACGAGCCAGAAGAAAAGAAATAGCTTCGTTATTATAAATGGTGGTGACGGAAGTATTCCCTTTACTATATAGGAAAGCTCCGCCTCCTATTCCATACGAAACAAAACCGTACTATGGACAGAAATAATTTGGCTTTCTCACAATACATGGAAGTTATTCAGCCTCTGGACAATGCCAATAAAGTTCTGAACTTAATATGCCTTTGAGGGGCTACATCTGACGCGGTTGAATACAAAAGAATTTGCAGAGACACAACTTCCGTGGAACATATTTCAGAAACAGAAGGGTTGTGCTATATCATTTATTTACATACCATTGTTCATCTGTACATGGATTGCGGTCAAATTTCGGAATTGATTTCTTCACTGAACAGTTGCCATGACGGAAGAAACGGTTCTACAGTAATCGTTTGTATAGGGAAATGGTTTCGTTCAGTTCTAAAACTACTAGTACCGACGAGGATCACGAAGATAATTATCCCACGTAACATGCTCGTTTACATTAAGTTAGTTCAGATTATATGTTCTGTCATTCCAAATCTCCGTCCCTATTTCCATTCACTTCATTACCTCTACCATCGTTAAACAAAGTACTTCGTGCTGGTCTTTTGTTGTACGGATTTCCGATTTTATCAATGGTTTTCCAGTCAGACGCTATTTCTGCGATATAGCAGCCATGAATAATTCAACACGGAGTTCCGATGTGCTGTCGAAACAAGGTTGATTGTACGGATATAAACTATTTTTTCAGACTTTTCGGGGTAACAATTATTGTAGCGTCACGTTCCATTTATATAAACATACGTTTTTCTCTCCCCTACACATTCCGGTACTTCCAACTCTTCAGGAAACCATTCTTCTGCAAACCATATTATTTTCCCAATTAACTGTTCTGTCTCCAATTCTACATAATTCGAAAACATTTGGTTGAATGCTTTCTGACGACCTCCCCCACGATATTCCTACACAATAAGCAGTTTAACACAGCTACAAATCGAAGAATCTACGCGAGGAATACTCATTACAGTCCCTTTCACAATGCCCCCTTCTTTTTCGTACGAGATATATCCAGTGAAAGCATGCAATAACGCAGGACTGATCTTGTTTCTAAACAGATTCAAAAATTCTTCACTGTCGTCATGTCCGTCAACATAATGTTCCACAGAACTGACGCATTTCCGTAATTGAATATATGAAAGGTCTGCAGTACGCCACCATGACATGTATAACACACCGTTTCTATTGGATTTAATCATCTTTCTCTTCTTGACAGCAATTTCCGCCTCCCTTCGTTCCGTTGCACCGGATTCCTTCAAATTGAATCGGGATAGCAGAGAGCCATATCCAAGTGCTTCAAATAATCTGTCTTTAGCAGTTATTTTACTTCCACAACGAAAATCAGATAACAACAGTCTCAAACGTCTCTTTAAAGTCCCAAATTTTGATAGATCTTCAACAACATCATCTCTCATTTCTTCTGTCCGATATATTTTTACGCTTTCACCACATGAAATTTCAGCACAAAATAATGAACATATAATTTCTTTCTCCCTGTTGATTGACGGGACATATAAGTTATTTCCACTGAAGAGAAAGGTAATTGGTGTTGGTACAATCATTTAACTGGCCGACCGTTTCATGCCATACTCCATTACAATGTCTGCTCTTTTAGTCCAGTTTCTGGAATTTCGCTCATTATATGGGTCCAATTCACACCTTTCCTTGATTTACCACTTGTGCATTGTCAGGTAGACTGCCAGTCCAATTCCAAAATATTTCGTGAGAACTTTCCTCATCATCCTCTCCACATACTTTCAACGACTCTTGCTGTTATCTACCATATTTTTGAGAAGTTCTTGATTCAGACCTTTCAATCTCTGCACCACTTTTTTTACTTCAACATTCTTACAATCAAGTTTCATAACTTCTGATTGCAGATCCTTGATTTAAACCTCTTTACTCATCACCTCCTGTGCTTGTGATTTCTCATTTGCCGAAACCTTGTACAAATCTATCATTACAGAAAGTCTTATCTTCTCCGCAGTTAGATTTTGAACATTTTCTTCCAGCCGATGGAAATCTTCCACATTTAATTTTTGTTGTAATGACGAAAATTAGTTCAATGCATCACCCAAACCGGTAGCGTTTCTACCATTTCGCCAGGTATTTACAATCACATCATTATCAGCTCTGGAATCCATATCATCCGTGTCGCGATTGTTCACTTCATCAATACCACTCATAGATAAAGATTCATTTTAGTACCTGTTCCGCTCATTCTACCATTACACCCTCTTCTCTTTCCACGAACTCCATGGATCCATCCTCTGCCTCGACCTCGACCAACACCGCTCTTTACCACAACCATATTGGAACTAGGACCACCGGTTCCATCTACCACATCGTCACTTCCGCAACTACCCGCTCTCGCGACTTTCGACGGGGGTTCCGAATTTTCCACTGTTGACCACGACAATCTTTCTGAACGTTTCCTGGCGCCGCTGCGATTCGCCATATCTTATTTCAGAAAACTAAATGAATCGCAATAAGTTGAAGATTACCATTTATTGCTGGTACAGTATTATCTTTAACTTTCGATAATGGAACAAATTCCGACATAGGTAGAAACTACATGTAACGGCTATGACAGTAGATTTGTACAGCTTGCAGTCAAAACTGCACTACAATATGTGTCTGGTAGACACTGTATGCTATTTACACACCATTTGGAGTTAACTGTTTTGTGAAAAATTAATTGATTTTTCGCAGCAAAAAATCAATTACTTTTCCGCAAAATCGAAACCATATAGAGTGGGAATTTCATAATTTATTCACCTTACTCCATTCCATTTCAAATACAGCCTCTCTAACACAAGATGTATATGATACGAATAGCAAGTAAACTCTCTTCTAAATAAGACATTATTTATAGCTGCTAATAAATTCAACTACTCCGCATGTTACCACCCACTTACCTTACCGTACTGTGTTTATGGAAATGATCATTGATCAAATCCATAATCAGAATGTGGTTACTACCATGGAGGAAACCACTTTTCACCAATTTGTTTGCATCATCTATAACATCATGGTAAAACGTAAGCAACAAGTAGTCTAGTTATAACTGTGCCCCTTCCTCATTACAAATCATAGTATAGCATTTTGCAGATATGCTACTGTTCTCTAAACTGAACTCTCTCAACAAACAAAGTAATTGAACTTTATTTTCTTTATAACACATGTTACTTCTTGAATATCAGGATATACTAACAAATAAAAACAAGACAGGGAGAAGATAAAAATGAGTTGAACATTTGTTCAATTTCAACTCCACCACCATTCATATATTTTATTTAACCATTCACTCCCTTCCGGACAATTCCTCACAATTTCAGCCGTAATCTCTTCACAATATTCAACTGACGGTACTTGATTTGAGAATAATCTCGCATCAAAGTCAGCGTCGCAGATGATGTTAATAACTTCTTTCACCTCCTTCCTTCCAACTGAAGATTCTATGATACTTAAAGATACAGCCAACGACTTGTTTAGCACACCAGATTTGCTCTTGTCCATTTCATGTCCCATTTCCGTCAATAACGATACGGATTTAGCTATAGTTCCACTACTGCCAGCCGGCTGTCCACATCCATACTGTTGTCCATCGGAACCGTTCATGATAATACGAGATGTTTCCGTTGAATTTCTTGTTGAATTATCCCGCTTAAATCTACAGCTGTGTTCTGTGGCGGTAAGAGTTGGGTAAATAGATGTATATGTTTTTCTTTATTAAAAATTATCTCATGACACAGTCATTACATAAACTACTGAAATATTCTTCGTACATTGCTTATATATTTCAGAGCCAGTATCATACATCATGATGTATCCATCTTTTGCATTTCATACATCTGTATCCACATTCCTAGTTTTAAAGGCCACACACTTGTGGTGTCTTCTGAGAGATTTCGAGGACACCACGCCATTTTGTTGAGAGCGTAAACGTGACAGAACGCCTACGTCCACATTTAATTTTTTGGATCCCATAATTTTTTTAATTGCTTAATTTTCGGATTGTGCAATTTTTTTGTTATTTTCTGTCGTATGTTCACTTGATTTTATATTAAAAAATAACATTGGGAGTTTTAATGGCAATCGTATTTTTTTGATTTCTCAAGATTTTTCAGATCTGCCGTTACCATAATTCAGTGCAAGAAATGACCGTTGTGTGCCTTTTTCAGTTATTAAAATGTCAACTAATCAGCCTTTCATGTGCCTTTTTCAGTTATTGAAATGTCAACTAATCAGCCGTTCATGTGCCGTTTTCATACAATTCCATTACCTGCTTTTCCCATCCGCGCACATTTCAATCAACCAGTCACAGGTATAAGCGATCAACTTGCAACGATGATCACAACACGATGACAGTTCACTCATTTCGGACTTTCAACAGCGAATCGTACATGTCATTTCCTATCGCGATGAACTTGTTGCATGCGTCAACATTTTAGCACAGGTAAGTATTAATTAAGTTTCAATTCATGCAAACATTTTAGTATAACTCCATTAACAAATGTTAACATTCCTTTACCTTCACTTCTTCTGATTTTCGTTTACAGGTTGCTTCTCTTCTTCAACTACCATGGTTCAGGTAAATAGGTATGTTTGCAATCCCCTTCCGTCTATGGTTTCATACTCTAATTTCGATGTCATAATCTTTTCATATTCAATGTACTACGTTCGGTTCTATTCTTAAGGTTTATTAATGTCATTCTTATTTGTCTGCAGATCAATATTGTGTATCTGTTCTCAGTGAAAAATTTAGATGTATATAAATATCGTATAACATGATATATTAATATATACATTAGTATATATTAATATATCATAATTGGGTTCCTTTCTTGGTCGTTGCTTATGGTGGTTCTCATTCTTCTATTACTACATATTTTCTACTTCCCTTCACTTTTCCCTGTTCCTGACAATTTATCATAGCTTCATCTCTATCACGTTTTTTATTATTACATTTCTTTGTTGTTTTGCTTTTATCTTTTTTTTATCAAAATTTTCGATTTGGCATCGCATGATATCACAAATAATAAAAATATTAATATCGTGTATACCATAATTGGTATACATGTATTGCAATGTATAT
>JAULBU010065824.1:0-11024 GCA_032358235.1 Odonthalia washingtoniensis
GGACTATGCTATACTTGATGCAAACTTCATGTATAATCATATCCCCTATAGCACAACCAGAAAATCACCTATGTTCTTATGGCTTCCCCCAGGCTTTTCTGCCATTCGGCACGATTGGAACGATAGTAGATCCATTCTCAACCAAGAAACAATTGTATTTCCGCGCGCGTCCTGTTTGTGTTTTGCACAATCTCTCCCATTCCCATATCAAGGTCCGTTTCTTGTAAACTAAGCACGAAATGTAATGTCTCTTCGCAGATTTTCAACCATACCATCCGAACTTGTACCCAACATTTATCGCAGGATCCGCCTTTTGCGCGTTGCACATTTTAACCACTCCTTCATCCATCCTCCCAGACACGCCGGCCCCTTGTTCCTTCGAGCAAATGCTTCCATATCCAGATTCAACCCTCTGTCACACAGCGCATAATAAGTAAATCTAACAGATGATGGTGTGGTAAACCAGAGAGATGGTAATGGCGGAAGAGCAATAAGATGGGTATGCTATTGCTGTAACGTCGTGAAATGTCTTTTAATGACACCGAATTTAGTTGCGGGAAAAGTGAAACGTCCAATAGTATGTACACATCTTAGAGTCTTACCATTGGACTGCAATGGTAAGACTCTGAGATGTGTACATATGGCATGGACACATGTAGGATTAAGACATGTATTGGATAGTTAAAGGAAGACCGGGCTAGTCGAGGCACCGAAACATTTATATGAACCTCTACAGGAATGGTGCAGCCGAAGAGAGTATAATTATTAGTTTTCTTTGTAAGGCAGTGGTATATAATATAAAAAAAGTTGCACGTTGTATAAGACCTGATAAGAAACCATAATAAAAGTTAAAATAATAACAACTCCTGCACGAATTGAATTATGATAGGAGAATCTGACAATAATTTCAATAGAATAAGATAATGAAAATTGTAACTTATTTATTTACATTTCCAATTAATTTTAACAAAATCGATACTGTTCACGTGGCACCAGTCCGTTTAATGGAAATAAACATGATGTGTACAATTAATGCTAAGTTGTACTTAAAGTAGTACATGCCTGTACATGTATGGAGTATGTAAGATTTGAAACATAATCAATGGGATGAATTTGGGAAGGAATGGACGACCAAATATGAGGCATACACGGGAAATACTGAGATGGGGTGATCAAGAGCTTTAAATTTCAGTGTTGTATAAACCAGTGGGAAATGAATATCAGGATGGTAACATTGTTTATAGGGTAGTAAGTATGCGTACCGAAGAAATCGGTGGAGATGTTGCAATTTGCGATGACAGTGAAACGGCGAATGAACGACGCACGGAGTATCGTGAGTAAATCAGTACCGAAGTAATTTCAGTAAAAGTGTACCTCGCGCTTGATTACACTTTTACGAAATAGCGTATGAACCTCGACGGATTGACGTCTACTTGATCTAACAACGAAATTGACAAATAAAGCGGAACAAAGTGAATGGAGTGTAAGATTGTAAAGGAAATATTGTATTCTCAAATCAGGTTCATGGAGAATGTGCCAATACCGTCGACATCGGGGAAAGAAAACAACAATTAAAACAGATATCAACTCAAATCCGTCTATTCCAAGAAGAATTATTTCCAAATGTACGTGTTCACCTTATACTCGAAGCAGATAACACCGAATCGTCAACAACTTGTTCACATACAGATTTTTTTGTGTCGTGTCACCGAAAATAATATCAGGGACAGCATCTATGTCATATTCCTTTCGACAAATTGCTGATTCATTGAAATTCTTTAACCAGATATTCAGAACGCAATGTACGTACCCAAATGGAAACGCCAACAAAGCTAGTGGTGCTGCGCCAGTTGCAGCACCGACTTTAAGTTTCTCCCCTGAACAGACTGTCGTATCAGGTCGACGTCAGCATGGTACCTCATCGAATGTACGAATTAAACTACCGTCGACGCTAAGCATAACCATTCCAGCATGGTTGATGGAAAATGGGGGAGCAAAAAATATAGTAATGCGTCATTTGAGACGGGCACAACGTTTATAGAAGATGCGATTCTTGAAAATTTCACTACTCTAACAGGCAGTGAAGTAACATTAATGTACAGAACATTTTTCAAAAAGGCCTAATCTATTTTCAAAACTTCTGTAATGGAAGTAACGGGCCGTGTGCAATGTAATATGCCGATGGTTTTGTCATACAAATTGTTTACACCTCCATAGTTTCGGCATCTTATACATTCTACAACATCTAATGTAAGTCTAGATTGTTGTTAGATGCCCCCTGTACGTGAGCAGAGGTCAAACCTTGGGATTAAAAGGCTGATGTATATTATGGCTGCCTTTTATACGCATGGGGAAGCCTTTGTCAAATATGCTTTCGACTCGTGAATCAGACAGATTTTAGAGCATCTAGATGTACGAGGCAACAGATATGTTATACCAGTGAAAAGAACATTGGCAGCGGTTGATACAATTGAAATGGATGTAGAAACTATAGAGGATGCTGTGGAAAAGAAGCAACAAGCAGAAGATGTACAAGCAGTACCACATGAACGCCATGGATACGCAGTTGTTATCATATGTGCTGGTCAACAATTTTGTTTCCATAGAGAGAACGAAGATATGCAGACAGTTGCGAACCTCTAAACAGGGGAAACGGGGATGACTGGGCGGTACATTACATGTAACATACCTGCTCATGATCTGTGTGTGGGGGTGAGGAAGGGCCCCGCATGTGCCAGCCGTGTCTGTAGAAGAACCAGTAACATGTTGAAATAATGAATGGGTCAGTTTCATCATGATAATTCTATAAATTGAACTAGAGTGATAGCAGTTGTAATTTTAGTAACATAGTGTAAATGTGTCTTCCATTTTTTCAGTAACAGCATAACTGTTCTATCCAATCGTGGAATACATACCAATAGAAAAGTGGACATGTATAGTACAAGTTGACAATTGCTAACAAATAAAACGCAGACAGAACGAGGTTTTGTTACTGTAATGATATGTGCGTAACCAATCATGAAAAAGGAAAATCTCATGTATTTTTTTCATCTGTTGCACAACTGTCCCCAGCTGGTGGCGACATTGACCCTTCCTCTTTTCCTCCAATCGGTGTAACGAAGACTGACATTGTTGTGAACGAAGAAGAATGTTACGAAGGAGGTAAGGAAAGAGATGTAAAAAATAGAATAGACACTGCACTCAAAACCCAAACAACCTTCCATGTAGCACCATCTGAACAGATCTGCATCTGATTTAATTTCAAAATATTTTGTACATCCTGTGTTAGTGTTGTTTAAAGAGAGGTTCAGTCATTGACAAATTCAGACTTTATTTTTCAAATGCACAACGTTTTATCGGTCTAGACTGTCTCAAACCGTTTCCAAAATCTATGACTGTTCGACATGTTCAAATTTATACATCCTTTTTTAGGTACTTAGGTTAAACATGTAAGAAGCATTACAACTCAGGTTCGGAATGGTAAATGGCTTTTGATCAAGAATTGTTCTCATTTCTTCTATTTCATACAGTAGAACCTTCAGATGAACTTTCAGGTCCCTCCCATAGATCACGCTGAGCTGTTCTTCTCTCATCATTATGTGCATTGTTTTCTCTTTCACTGTCACTTAGCCCAGATTCTGAACCTGTGTCACTAACCGTGCCCATCTCAACGACATAACCCATATCACTTTCAGACAGAACTTCAGTTTCATCCTTACCATTGTTGATGATGTCTCCATAATTGTCATCAGACACATATGGAGACCCATCTATTTTTACACGTTAGAAACCATTTCCTACCCTTTTCATGAAACTTAAGGTCATCTCACACTTCTGTTTCCATTCATCTGTATTTGCAATGGTGACAAAATTGTCACACCGGCAATTTTATAACAGTTGAAAGTACTGGCATATATCCTCATCGTTCAAATCCTTCTTTCCAGTCCTATCCTTGACAACTGCAGCAAAATTAACAAGTGAGAATATGACAACAAGGCATGGAACTATCTAATGAATCTGGTGGCTACTTTTATAACAGAATTCAGAACCTCAGCTGCTGTATTTCCGTCACCATCTAGACACTCATCATAGTTCGCATCAAATTTCGAACAAAATGGATGTGATTTGTAATGGAATCTATCAACTACCATTTTCGTCCATGAAAGAAGCCACGGTGTTCTTACGACAGCAGACCCAAATGTTTTGCAAGCATTATCGTGGTACAACACCCTCGGCGGGACTGTTAAGTGCGTCAGAACTGATGAGATCGCCATTGCAACTGACTCACAATCTGACATAATTTTGAACCCAATAACTTTAGGATGTAGACAACTACATTGCACAGTTAACAATCCAGATGTATGTTTCTTCGATTTTACATACATCTTATTTCAATCTCCTTTCTCAGGTCTGTCAAATTCTATGTGCGGCCTAACTTGCTTATTCCCTGGGAAAACAGGTAACCTCTTCCACAGAGCAATGTCACGGTCTATGCTACGCAAATTTCATTAACCGTATTCCTCCCAGTACGTGCGGCACTCTTCAGTCATTTTCCTGTCCACTTTCCTAATATAATATTGGCAAAACATATGATAACTTCTCAGAAGATATGCAAGCACCTGACAGAAAATTCGGGCCGCCTTTGGGTGATAATTCCCTTCGATAATTATTTCTCTCAAAAATCTATCTTCAATAACATTTGTGCATCTTATGACACGACCACAAGCCTCTATTCCTTCCGTACAGTTCTGACATGGCCACTCGCACATAGAGCGACTTCCGTGGTCACATCGACAGAACCTTATTAAGTGTGTTGACATTGACATATAATTTTCAATAGATCGTCGCACTTGCCTTATGACGTAGTGACTCCGATATTCCGACTATACAGGTTCCTCACCTGTTACCTTTTCTCCATCGTTCACATTTCCTGCTAAAACAACACTGTCGAGACCATCTATATTGTTAATTTCGGTTACAATGTTTCCAATGACCTCATCTGTACCTGAGTCATTTCGTTCGTGCGATCGTATTGTTGGTTCAATTGTTTTATCAGTGGGAGCGTAGAACTAATACGCATAGTATTCTACAAGTAGAAACCTGTAATATTACATAGATGGATCAAACATCTGTATGACCAGTCCAATGCTCCTTAATTTCAGACAATACCATACCTGAATGCAGTTTGAGGTTTCTGTCCCATTTTGTTCCCATCTCAATTTTTCTCGCTCATCGTCTTCATGAAACATTTCTGTTCCTTTCACAGTTATGAATAACGAGGAGAAAAATGCAGAGCATTGGGCGGAGCCAAACTTTTCTTTCATGCTTTCTCTTTCATTTGAACATTCTTCATGGTTCATCTCATCCGCCAATTCGTCACCCTCGAAAAGGCAGACGTCATTGTCAATGTAGAACGCAATTATATTTCTGAAATAGTCATGCATCTTCTTCCGGTAGCCGAAAGACTTCTTTCCACCGACAGTAAATGCGTGAATATTCAGGAACACATATCCATTCTTCACTAAATACAACCCCCTGCCTTCTTCGGCACTCACATCTCCAGTGGATCTGATCCTATTCCGTCAGTTCGTCGCAGCCGACACACACGCCTCCATGCTCTGATATATTTGATTTCACTGCGGCCTGTGTATCACGGTTACATACAATTTGATTCCTGATAGTTTTAGGTGTCTGCAGTATCACTGTTTTTTCTTTCAACCCTTTTACGTCCAGCAGAATACTAACATATGTTCCATCTACAACTACAGATTTCAAACTCCTTTTTCCATTACTTTCTTTTCCTGACATTCCCATTTGTCTTCAATCTGCTTCGGTCAAAGGAACTTCGGATCGACTATATTTGTAAATAAGATCAATGAAATCTTTATTTGAAGTTTCTAAATTGTTCATGAAGGAACGCATTGCCTCATTTCCATATCTTCGGTTAGCTTTACAGTGGTCATGATCAATGTTTCTTCTTCCTGCCCTGTATTCTGCAGTGGTCGTGTCGCATTTTTGTAATAGATTCTTCCCATTGTAGGCACTGTGAAATGACAGTCCATAAAGACACGACATCTGCATCCAACAATAAATTAATTCAACAGTGTATGCATACTTCTTCCTTAGGGGGAATATTCCATGTCCTTCACCCTTATACAAATTAAACTTTTTCCATAACTGACATTCCCATTTTATACACCCAACCAATTTATTTCCATGATTGACAGTTAACAGTGTCATCTCAACTACCGTTCTATTACAACTATCGACCTTTGTTCCAAAACATTCTATCCCATCTCATTTCCATCTACACTTCATACCATTGCAATCCTCCACAACGAACAATTTACCTACTTCCATTTCAGTTTCAAATATTTCAGACAATTGGTCCATCAACTTTCTAGTTGATGAACATGAAAGTATCGGATATATCATCTTGTTCATGTTATATTCCATTCTTGATTTGCTCTGCCTTCGTCTTCCAATATGTCCCGGACTGTCCCTATCGTCTTCACCACTCCCACTGACGGTTCCACGCATGCTGTCCGTTTGAACCCCAGCATTACTTTCGTTCATAACATCGACGTTATCACAATATGTCACTACAGGTCTGATATCACCCAGGCTGTCCATCTTTTATTCTCCATTTGCGCATATACAATTACAAACAGCTTTCATATTCCAACACAATTGTTGACCCCCATTTCTACACAGTTACAGGTCACAGTAGACCTCTTTCCACGTTATCTCTCAGTTATCACAACCGAAACATAGACTCCAGGCCGACAGTCAATAAATCCCAACATCTTCCATTTGTTTACCACACGTAGTGTCCGTTCAGACATGCCTCCTCTTCCAGTTCATTTCAATTTGAAACATTGATATTCGTCGCTTATCACACTGTCGCCCTCATTTATTTCTTCCCCTCCTCTAATTCAGTCAAGATCTATCCAGTCCCCATAGTAGCTGTTACTTCCGATGTCACGAAATCCTTCGACTATAATTTCCCTTATCTCCCTAACAGTGACTACTTCTTCCTTACATTCTTCAACGTGTCTACGTTTTGAACTTGTATTCCCTCTCATTCTCACTTCAGGGCAGCAAGTACATTGCACAAAAATGCACATGTCATCCTCTACCTCATCTGCTGTAACAATATTACATTCTTCTCTTTTCCTACTCATTTGAAATGTGAGGCTCACACTTTCTACAGGACTTCCCTTGGTTTGTCAGATTATTCAAAACATAGACGTCATCTCAATGTATTCTGAGATGCCCCCCTCTGCTAATTATTTTACTCTTATCCTGCTCGTTCTCGAGCAGATAATTCTTCTCGACTTTTTCATCCAGTGAGTGCACCTCACTCCATTGCTGCTCAAACTTACCTCTTTCAAAACCATGAAATTTTTCCTAATGTTTTCATTTGCTTTTCCCAGTTTCTCATCCTCCGTTATTTCTTCTTCTGGCATTGTCATACTTCCGCTAAATCTCCTCCGCCGACCTCCTCCTTCTACACTAATACCTGTTATTGGTACAGTGTGATTTACATATCTTTCATTACAGATTCCTTTCGTATTTCCATTTCCAACATCTACATCTACAGCAGGTATATATACATTTTCAAACTCTGTTCAAATCCTATCACTACCTTCACTATCATCATTGTCCCCACTTTCAGCATCTCCGTCGTACCCGTAGCAATCAACAACGAAATTTTGCATAAAATTACGTACATCATCAATAATCACATCATAGCCACATCTCTACTTCCCTACTATTTTGTAGTTGCCAACAAATTTCGGATGCCGTGCAATGTACGATCCCACAATCACACATTTCTCTTCAGTTCTACAGACCATTCCACTTATCTTCGTACTACTTTTACTAATCAATTCCACAGTTCGCACATCGTTTCGATAATACCTTGTTGACCCCGGATGGCTCTCTTGCGCTGTTGATGAGTAATGATCATTTTAATTTGTTCGTCCTCGAACTACGCGCCCTTTTAAACTACGGAACACCTTCCCTGGTTCTTTCTATTGAAAATAATAGACAGGAGGTGGTGGAAAGGATTATGTCTGATTCACAAATCAGGCTAGTCCTGATTTTTATTGTGCTAGAAATTCATATCTAAACACAAACGATTACAGTAAAAATACGTAGTCTACTAAATTCATCATGAGACAATTACCATTTCAACAGTACTGCATTATATATTTATTTCTTTGTCTTTGATCATTACGCCCTCTCCCAGTACACTCTCTTTGTACCAAAAGACCAGAGAACGTCTACAGGGCCCCGTGCGTATGCAAACGTATGCAGTATGCGCATTATATCTTTCCCAAACCAAGTGTACCCCTGCCCTCTTTGAACAACTTCTTCTGTCCAAAATTTTCCAAAAAATCTGTACCTCTCTCCGGAACGTCATCGTACAATTCTTGAATGGCCTGAAAGGTCCAATTGCAGCGATCAGGTAATCCGAGCCACTCAGCTAAAGTAAAAATACCTTTTTCTCCTTCTGTGATGTCTCGAAGCTCTTGGATCATCTAATATCGGGTCTCTAATTGTGCAGCTTGCTGCATAAGCTTCGTAAAAACTTCCTTTCCTTCGAGGTCAATTCGATACGGCAACATACGTGCTTCATGAGTTTGTTCCAATTTTCCGTTCATCAGATTCTCCACTTTATTATCGTGGATTAATGATATTCGTTTTCTTGTTGTGCATCTGGATTTGCTTTTCCCTGTTTTTCTAAACGCGGTTGATCATCCTTATGTAGCATTTTTAGAGATGCTTGCAACTTGTCAATGTTTACCAGTTGTCTCGCCTTGACTTCGCTCATTGGTGAAGCCAATACTTCTGTATCCTCAGTCATATTCACTTTGAATAAAGTGCGGTTCGGTCTGATTCCATTCATTACCTCTAGCGGCGTACGATAGGTTCCGTCCTTTCTGATGCCCAATGTTTTGAGTGGTGCTTCGTTCAAGACTGTCATAACGACTCCCAATACCAGTGGCCAATCCTGAGGTCCAAACTTGAATTCGGACTGCAACTCCTGGCATGCAGCTCGGATATGACGCATTGAATTTTCAACTGTACCATTTACCCATGGGGAATATGTCACAGTGAATCTGTGTTTGACTGTGTGGTTTCTACTCAGTTTCCATAACTTTGTTTTTAAAATGTGACGTCTGATCAAACCCAACAATCCCTCACTGTAAACAATCCGATCCACATTGCCAGTTCCGTTGTGGCTACTTCAGAGTCCCCAGATTTTCTGGGACAAAGCCGCCCATACGATGATAAGTCATCTTGTATGACGAAAACATATTTTATCCCATCAACTCCTGGTCCAATATATATAGGAAATCAAAGTGTACTACCTCATTTGGTATACTTCCATGGATTGTATTAGATAGAAGTCGAGGAATTTAAAGTCCACTCTCAGCTATTAAACAGTGCATACAGTGCTTTATAAACTCTGAGTAGTCCTCTGACATATCTTTCCAATAGAATTGTTCCCTGATATCACTTACCGTACCTCCAATACCACGGTGTCCTGCAGTGCTGCAATGGCCGATGACTATGATCTTCA
Source organism: Odonthalia washingtoniensis (assembly GCA_032358235.1). Classification (NCBI taxonomy): domain Eukaryota; phylum Rhodophyta; class Florideophyceae; order Ceramiales; family Rhodomelaceae; genus Odonthalia; species Odonthalia washingtoniensis. Next base: position 9,593 of record JAULBU010065824.1, read on the forward strand.
TCTAAAGTTCAGAGCTGTTCTCCGGAAGACATACTTTGTTGGACACCAACAATGTACCATCCATCCTTGGAATAGCCTTGCTTGGTATGGGCACGGAATAATTCTCTTGTGCAGTTCTGACATCTTCTATGTTAGGCCACTCAAACTCAGAATCATCCGGTGATGGCACTATGTCATGTGACAAGAGCGCCGCGGTGATCCTCCTTACAATGCTTGTCCTTTCTCTGTATCCAACTAACCATCGGGTCACTATATCGGTCATTACATTTTTGTCCGCTGCCACTTGTTCAATAGTAAATGAAAAATGTGACAAGTAAAGCGCTCATCTTTGTACCTTGTTCATTACATGACGTCCCAGCCCCTTCTCTATAGCCCTTGTGTGATAAACAAAAAGGAGATTTCGGTGATTCGTGAAAACATGGGTGTCTCGCTCTGCTGCAAACAGATAGTCCATCTTTCGAATTCTTTATAGATCGCGAACGCTTCTTTTTCGAACGTACTCCAGTGGGTCTGTGTCCTGTTTAATGCATACCCTAAAAGGGCCAAAGGCTGATGCGTTTTCTCTTCTATTTCTTTATCCAAATCTCCAGGATCACACTGTGTCACCACTACAGCCCAATGTTCGTCAGATTTGTCGGTATATACACAGAGTACCTTCTTCTAGTCTCTGTATGCCAGCTTTACTGCATTCTTCAACTGATCTTGCAGATCTTCAAATGCTTCTACATGAACTGGGCCCCATGAAAGAGTTTTCAGCTTGATGTTTTTAATGTACGTTGATGTACGATTCCCAGTTTTAGAATATTCCCTGTCCAATATCTTTCGTAGAGGTGTCACTCACTTAGAAAAATCAGGTATATATGCAGACATCCACTGTAAACAGTTGACAAATTGCGATAGCTCTGCTGCACTTATTGTCACTTGTGCCTCTCGTATTCCATTAAGACTGCGAGGATCGCACCGTACACCTTCGCCATCGATCGTACGACCACAACATTTTATCTCCTTGCTGGAGAGTACACTCTTCTTAGCAGAGAGTTTTAATCTCCGTTGTCGACAAATGACAAAAATGCTTCTAAGACGTCCAGCAATCCAGCCTCAGTTCTTTTGTGTAATAGAAAATCATCCAACCATTCCTTGAGAAACTCTCGCGATGAAGCAAAACATGGTTCCACTTTTGATTGAAAATTATTGCCTGAATTGTGTAGCCTCTACAAGGTACGATTAGATTGAAACACACCATTTGGCGTCATAAAGCTCAATATTTTCTTTGCATTATCATAGACTGGGATTTGCCAGAACGCTCCTCTAAAATCAATGCGTAAGAAGAAGTCACTGCCTGCTATATCCATAAGTTCCAAATCGATATGAGGCATGGCCCATATTACTGCTTCTGTAGCTTCATTTACCCTTCCCAAGTCAAATGTCAGCC
>JAULBU010065835.1:0-11024 GCA_032358235.1 Odonthalia washingtoniensis
ATGTGGCCTTTTTTAAAAATCTTGCTATATGGACAGTAGAGTAGGAAATGTACAAACGCGTACCATCATCAAGCTAACATATGTCTCCTAGATCTGACATGTACAATTACGTATATTTTTCGATTCGTGGTTGGGCTTCACTATTATCGCCAAAGTTCGGTTTTTGTGGAAGCGTACTAGATATGGGATTTGAATGCTGTTTATTTTGTTTCCGAATCACTTTTTGAATGAGTGATGGATGTGAAAATTTTGTATTTCTTGTTGGTGTGTATTCCACATTTCAACCTAGAACTGTTGTTGGTTTGCCTAAATGTTTAATTGCAGATTTCTTTTTAGATGATTAAATAATTTGTCTATGTCAGCCGATGAAGTGGCGGTGATAAGTAAATCATGAATCATTACCGGCAGAACCCTGCATCTACTACAAAGTGTGTAGTAGATGCAGCGGCCGGTATCAGAACGTTTGTAGTTGGCAGAGATGAGGTGGGAATGAAGTCCTGAATGGTAGATATTTCCAGCTGGATTGGATCCGTATAGATTCATTTGTAGGATTCCGTACCGACAGTAAGTGAAATCGTAGGTGCCATCTGCAAATGCATTTTGTTTAGCATAAAATATATGTTTGCAATCATACCGCTAGTGTTAAAACGCCGATAATATATCCAAACGACGGTTCAGATTCTTGTTTAACCAAGTGTATGCGAATACAAAACGAGAAGTTTTTTCTACGCTGTGTATGCGGAGACATTGTTTGGGTCTTAATGTAAATTTTGATGCATAATATCGCCTCTTAACGCACATGGTGCCTTGCATGACGTTATAAATCCACTTTCTGAACTTTTGTTACGATAATTCATCGTTATGGAAATTTCTTCAGTGATTTTATATTTATTGGTTTCGCTTCGGATGGGATCCACTGAATGACTCTGTTTACATTTAGATGTTTTATTTCTATGTCATGTGCGAGGTGCCATAATTTGGAGTCCGGGTATTTACGACGTGTTTCAGATTTCTGGGAGGTGGTGTGTTGGGCAGGATGGTTTAGGGGGTTATTGGTATGTGATACGTGCAGGATCAAAGTCGATTTAGTACGGGATAAAGTCTGAATCGCGACATGTTAAACTTGCGTTGGTGTTAAGTAGCAGTATGGTGAGTTGTGTTGCATTGGAGTTGTGAAGGAAGCACACTGGTGGGGATCTGCGAGACAATATTCGTTTGGGCATGTTACTATCATGTACTGTGCCGGTAGCCACAATTGGAAGAAACAGTGTCTGAACTTGCAATTTTGGTTACCATATGGATATTGAGGCTATATTGGTTTGGTAGTGGAGTATGTGGTTCTACTTGAGCGTGGAGTCCAATATTTAAAAATCCAAAAAGACTTGAAGAGCACATTGTGGACCAATAATTCCCGCGCAGCATTTATCCACGTTCTGTTGAGATATTCTGCGGGAGAGTCGGATTGTGTTTGGTGAGGTCTACTTTGTGTTTGCGTGATTCCATTATAGTTCAAAAAGGGGAAATTTTTGATGTGTAATCTATTGCATTTTCTGAATGGAATATGTTGGGATGACGGCCATGAATACATGCGATGTGCTTCATTTTATGAGGGATAATTTGTATGAGTTGCGAGCGGGACTGTATATTTTTGGCTATTATGTACCGTGGCGGTGTATCGATAAAAGTCACGATGTGTTTGTTTGAACGTCCTAATGGTGGGTGTATTGGGCGGATTTTTTTACTAGACATTGATTTTCCTCGCACTAAATGTTGGGTGGCGGATCTGCAGTGTAGTTTTTGGGGAATACTTTCCTGTGTCACATCCTTAGCAAGTTTTCGGTATGTTGCAGAACCATAGAGGTATGACGCAATTGTATATGCGGTCATGGTGCAGTACTTTGATAATTATTTATTTATGGTCTTTAATCGATGTTTCGGTATCGAGCGAATGTCATGATTCCTCTGAGTTTTTCATGTGCTTCAATGTATTCGGTTACCGATTCATAATTTTCAAGCGTTCTGTTTAATGCTCGTGCCTTGAGCTGGTCATGACTTACAATGAACCTTTTTCTTATTTTTCTTGTATTCGCCTAATAATGAGGCATGTGTTTCTTGGTGTTCCGGTCGTAAGCAGTGGCAGTTATGGATTTGGTAATGAAGGATATTATCACGCTCATTAGTAGGGATACAGAATGGTGGTGAACATGGTCGAACGTATAGTTGATATACTCTATCTGTTATTGGATCTGGAGGGTATCAGCTTCGCACTGTATTACCATTACCCATGACACAACATTTTCCGGGTATATTTCGGGGATTTTTGGGGTGATGGATCTGTATTTGGTGTTCGTTATTATTCACCATTAAATTTGGAATTAAATGTGTGAATATGTGAAGGTTTTGAAGTAAAAGTAGACTAATATATATCGTGATCTGGGTGCCGTACAATAAGGGATGTAGAGTAGTTGTTTCGGTTGACGTGATCAATGGAGTCTAAGTAAGTTCATATCATGGGGTGTGACGAGATGGATGAGGGAAAGATAATCCAGACTGATTGTCCCCTCATAGAACATTTTATAATAATTTATTTAAGTGGAAAGGGAAAACGTATAACGTGTATCGTGTATCGTGTGTGATACGTGAAGAGTGTATGAGATAAAGGCTCTCAGAAAATACAGAATTATAGCTGGGTACACTTGTTAAGAATATAACGGTCAGAAATTCTCTGTACATTCTATGCCTTGTTGTTGTGAAACTGCCATGCATTCTGACACGTGTTCTGTCCTTGTTCTGTATCTTAGTGTAGGAATTAATCGCAATGTACACGAAAGGCGGTCACACACTCCGTCATTAGTAAGTTACAAGTATGCAATTGAACCAACCCATACTTTTATGAGTCAACAGACTCGTACAGTTAGGTTTCAGTTTGAATAAAAACAGAACTTATCATAAATCTAAAATTCATTTTTCCAACTGATTAAAAGTCTGGTATGGACTCTAAAAGTTGCCGATCTCACAAATAATCTCCGTTATAATCCTTTTTTCAAAATGGGAAATGAAAAACAAGTAGGATCCTAGTCATAAATCATGCCTAAGTGGTCGTCGACGCTACCAACTTGGTGTGGACTTTAGTATGTGGACCCTACATGTTTACAAATCAATGATAGCAAAACGGCTCCACCGATACTTCCCTTACGACACCTGGTCCAGTATCACCGCTCAGTTAGGCATTAAACAACTTACTGTGAACCATGAAAAGGAGACAGATGAAGAAAAATCTGCATCAAGTTAGAAAGAGATGGAGGACAAAATGCTGGCTAGCAGCTATATAATACGTTGTCTGACTACAGAGACGGCGCATTATCAGATGCAATTTTGAGTTATGGAGACCCCGGAAGTATATGTATGGCGTTTCTTAAATCAAAGTCCCAGCACAACCACAGCCTAATGAAATATGACATAAACTTAAGGACTGGTATGATATCACCGACGAGAACAGCAGCTCACCAAATATTGGAAGGAACAGCTTACAATGTCCCTGATTCACATAGGTGGGGATCCTAACAAATGTACTGGTAGACGTCTATAATACAAGTGTTCGCTTGATAAATTTATCATTTGAACAAATGACTTACCACGCGTTGATGGAGAAACTGCAAGAACTAGCTAGAGTGGAAGTTGGATATCCAACTATGCCACTCTATCACAGCGCAAAACAGAAACAACATAGTCTAACTCTCAACTGTAGAGAAGTAAAATGGTTATGAAACAAAATTCAATTGTAGATGCCACTGGTGTCAGAATATTGCAAACATGCAGTACGAATACCTTCTGGAAGAGGCAGGAAAACCTCAAGTTCACACTGGAATAGTCCTGCTGAGTCCTCCCAACTTCTCATACTCTTCGACTCACAGAGGTCATGACCATCTGGTGTCATGTAATGTCTTGTAAAAGGCTTGGCGATGTTAAGTTGGGAATATTCTGGTACGGATATTCAACGCCTTTTCTTTTCTGAAAGGGATGGAATTTTCTAATCACCACTAAGTCGACATCTTCATTGCTGAAAAGAGGTTCACTACGGAGTAGAGGTTGTATACCATCCTTTTCAATAGACCCATGGTTTCTCAGTAATGCCCAACCGCAAGCAACAACCTGACCCTTGTTTGATCCATGAAGCGATACTATCTGTGCACCCGAAACCACCTTTTTTCGGCATTGCCAATAACTTTGCTTTCATCTGGAATATAGCGGAAGCGCTTGTCATCGAAAACCAACTCCCCTTTGCGCATGGTTGCAGATGATTTGATTGACATCGTTCAGTTTATAATTGTTGCTGGCGTTAATTTGTTGAGAGCTACAGTAGAGAGTTTAATTTTGGATATTCTCAACCAATAAGATGTAAAGTTGGAATAAGTTGAAATAGGTGGATTGTTGCTTTTATTTCAATTATACGGTTGTGAAAATGTATGTGTCATTTTATTCAGATTGATTGAAATGTATGGCTCTCCCCGAAATCCCTGACGTGGTGTCGTTTCGATTACGTGGTCGTATGGTGAAATGGGCTTATATTCAAAGCTTCAAAGGTTTATAGTGACTTCCTCGATGAAGAAGCACCGCCGGTTGTGCTGTTATGATATGGTACAATATTGGGATGAACGGTTGTCAATGTGATCAGATATGATGGAACATTGGGATGAACGGTTGTCAATGCGATCAGATATGATTCTGGCGAGTATAAGATAAGGTGTGATATATTCCAGCACAATCAATCTCTATATTACCACTATGCAGTGTAGAGTGGAAATGAAAAATGAAACATTTGAAAATTTTCCATCCACATCGATCTAAAAAGAAGCAAAGCATTTCCCGACATTTTATTATAACTTTTAGCTGATAATGTTTTATATTTTTCCATCCATGCAGATGACTGTTTTCTCTTGAAAAGGAAAATTTGTGAAAACATTTAAAATCCTTCCTGTATACTGCTATGTTATATAGGTTAGTACTTTATTGCAAAAATGTACATACATTAATTTGTCAACATTAACAACAATTTCAAAAATATCAAAAATATTCATCCACATGTATGGAAAAAAATCAAAACAATATCCGAGAATGTTTTAAATAAAACATTATCCGGTAAATGTTTTCTTTTTCTCCCATCCACATGGATGGCGAGAAATTAATTGAAATGTACAGTGACGGGCCATAATAAATTGACGTTACAAAAATGGCTATCTGGCGTAAATTTATAAATGCACTTTCGGTTTCTGTTTCAAATTGTATATGCAGGGAAGTATTGTATGCACTTTTACTTACTGTTACCGTTTCTAAATGAGAGTTCATCCAACTTCTCCCTTAATTTCTCATTCTTTTGAGTTCAACAATTAGGGGACAATTATGTGTAACAGTAATATATTATAGAATGATTATCCCCTAATTCCTCATTCCTTTCCATTGAAAAATTTTGGGGGGGATCAGAGGTTACATTATTCTCCCCTAATTCCTAAAATAATGAGATGCGTAGAGGTAACTTATCTGTTCAGTAGTATTGTCCCCTCATTGTCCTGACGTTGGGGTGACCCATAATTCTTATGTTTCATCGTGTACTATGGTTAGTAATAATCTGTAACAATCAAAAATATAATTTATTCACATTCAATACGTGTTGCTACAATCTTAACCATCGTGAATATTCAAAAGAACAGACTAAATTGCCAATCCGACAACACGGCTGTCTACATCAAACCGGTTCAATTTCCCCTTTAATTGAGCATACTCCAATATTCAAATAATGGCTTCATCTACCATTGCTAAAAGACGCTTTTTGTATGGCATAATTCTTCACACATTCCAACTGAAGATACAAAGATGTTGAGGAATGAAACGTCTGTATCAATCATTTCCGAAAAGTGTCGAAAAACAATTTAGTAGTCAAAAAACATTATAATGTTTTGATCTGTAAACGCAATTCCGATTTATTTTTTACGGTATTAAATCAATGTATGTTTTTACGGAAATAACTAATTTATTTGATACAGATTGTGTCAACAGTTTTGTTTTTTTTTTGCAATCCCCCCCAATTCGTTGTCACCAATTTTGACTGGCAAAACAATTTTTACGACCATCAAAACTGATTCGACAGTCAAAATTCATACGATAAATATTCATGTTCCTTTAATTGTTTCTGCATTTTACCATGTACGGAATTGTCATTTGCATGAGACGTCCGGGTTACAGTCATGATGTCAATTATGCCAGAACCGTGGTTTTTTCTATCGAAAAATACCCCTCACGACCTATCTTATTTCTAAAAACACATTCATTTTATTCAATCACGTTTTCTAACATTTATTTGAAAAAACTCTATAATCCTTTAGGATTAAACAGATTTTTTAAATCAATATACTGAAAGGTTATCATACAAAAGCTAATATCAATAATTGTGAATAATATAACCATGAAAAGTACATTAAGAAAACAAAGCAAAACAGTTGTATATTCTGATGTAACTATACTTGCAGTCACTGTTAGTGTTCTAGTTTGGATTGTTATCCTTCATATTCGTGTACTTTCATCTTTTTCTTCATCTTCATGAGATGATGATGGTGGTGATGGTGATGGCAATATAAGGAATAGAAATATCACAGTTGTTAAAATAAAATATGTTGATTGTACATCTCCACGCTTACTTCCAATTCTAGTTTCATCAACTCCTTCAACCTCATGCGTACAAATTAATGTATCGCCATTTTCTCATTTCGGATTTCACTCTGTTTCTACGTCACAATACATGTCAAATCTTTTTACACTACATTACTTGTAAATGTAGAAGGTTTCTTTCAGTTTAGTTACAGAATATTTTTCTGTATTCTGCCAATTGTAAAACATGTTTGTTTCGAATAACCACATAAAACGATCATTTTCCGCGTGTTGCTTTCCCTTCATCACTTCAAGTTCTTGCTTTTTAGTTTAACTTTTCGCGGGAATATTTTTGCCTTTCCAACATTTCGTTCAGCAAAAATTTCTGAATATCATCGTGTGATTCTTCCTCTACCAGATGACGTTTTCGTTTACGCGCATACGAGCCCGTACCCGTAGACACCGAATCACCACTTCTGTCTTCGTTTCCTTCATCATCTATTTGCTGTTCTACATGTGTATGTCGCGTCACTTCCATGTTCTTGATGCTATTAGAACTAGCAATCAGTTGCTGTTTCCTCACCCTAACTGCCTCGTTCTCGACACGCCGTGCTTCGTCCACCTCATCAACCTCTAGAATAATGTCATCCAGTAAACTATCCGCCTCTGATATTTCCTCTGCTATACCAGATGCGGTAATTTTTTTCCGCAACTACTCCCCTTCTCTTTCCAAGCAGACTATTATATCGATCCAATAATCTTTTTGACGGTCAAATGACAAAGTAAACATCCTTGTTTCCATCATATCGAAGAATTCTTTTGTCACTTGATCAAAACGTCCGGCACGTTTTCCCCATTAACAATGTCCGCCCCTATCCTAGTCCCCCGTTCAATAATGCAACATCCGCATTTTCATCAAAGCGAAATCCTCTTTTTCCGATCCCGTAACGTCATCACCTCATCAACCAAAGCCTTTCTCTGCCGTTCATCACTTGCCTCATATAATTCTGCTTCAGTTCGAACTTGAAGCTGTTTGGGTGGCCCTCCATCCATATTTAACTCATATCCATGTGCATGATCTAATATAGTACTTCCCGAACGTCCTGTAGTAGTAGTGGTAGTATTTTGTAGCCATCCCTCCATATTACCGTCATCATGTAGTGTAGTACATGCTCCTGAGCTTCCTGTAGTAGTAGAATTTTGTAACCGTCCCGCCATGTTACCGTCATCATTTATAGTAGTAGCTCCGTTCGTGTCACTGACGTATGGGACGGTGGTTTCAGGCCCGTCCCCTTGCCTTGCCATCATCGGGGCAAGGGAGGAATTGAGATAATGATATCGGTTGTGGATGCATCGTCGAGGTGAGAGAGCAACGTAGCGGGTGCTTCGATATAGTATGGGAGGGGAGAGTGGAAATTATTCACGGCTGCGAAAAGTGAAAATAAGATTTATTTCGCATGCAGACCACGGCATGCCCGAAATGCATGCATATATCTTTCCATATGGCACATTTTCAAGATTCGAACAGTACGACACCTGGACCACTTGTTGATGACGGATCTCCTTGGTCTTGGGTTGTCTGAATTGTCTCATATGTTGTCTTCGATAAAGAGTAACTGGCAAAGAAATTTGGAGCCTCTTCCTGATGCAATCAAACAGACTCTATTATGTTAATATGGTAATGGCGGGCATCGTAAAAACCGAAGAAGATCATTGTATCTTAGATTCTACAGTTAAATTATGATATTGGTAAAAATGTTGATATTTGTCACCTTGATATCGAAAGTATTCATCTCCATGGATTGTTGGACGTAACGTCGTAAAATTCTGTGACATTATTCATCTTGATGGAAACTATCTATAGTTTGAACCATACCCTCGCTTAGAAAAGTCTCCTTTGTGAACCATCAGTTTCACATTTATATATCATGACATCCTTTTTATGTTTATAACTATATGTCTCTAAACCTCTAAACCACCCTACTGTCACAAATATTTGCGTTCATTCGTCCTCTCTTTTGTTTACTGATGTCAAAACATTGTAGATCGTGTTCAAAAACATATCTGTGGATTCTCAAACTTCAAAGACATCAGCCTACAATTTCCATCAATAACGTTTTGGATGACAATTTCTCGAATTATCTCAGTCACATTCTGGAAATTTGTCAGCTCTGTTCTGTACTACAGAATCCGTCACCAGCAAGACAACTATCTCTCAGTCTACTGTCACGTTCCTTTAATGATGCTGTTTTCGTCGATCGCCTACATTTGGAAGATGCTACTGTGTTCCATATTATGGATTCTGCTTCAAGATACTCAAAAGGTAATGTTGTGCAAACCATGTCTCCTGAAGAGACAATTTTCGAGTTTGAACTAAAACGGATTATACCTTTTTGGAATCCGGAACTCGTAGTCGGTGAAAAAGATTTTGATGCTTCATTTTTAGACGTTTCTAGAATAAATTGGTTCTAAATTCCATCTGGTTCTGTGTCAAAGACATCATAAGAATATCTTGGAATCTAAACACTAACTAATACGTGATATATTCCTGTGTCAACAATCACTACACCTTGCGGAAATCAAGAAAATCCTTTCCATACACCTACTACGTATCTTGAATGATGAGTATGGTAATTATCTGTGATCCGCACACGAGGTGGCAAAGGAATACACAAGACCCTTACAGTAAGGTTCAGTATCTTACATTCCTGCTCCAGTAATAGAAGCACATGATGAATTAATTTCTAAGAAAAGACTAACCAACACTATACAAAGTAATACTGTATCTGATAAACAAATCAAAGCTGGGGTTTTGGTACAAATACTTCGAAAAAATTAAATGTAAATGCGAGGCAATTGGTCATGAAGTTCCTGCCAGATTCAGCCGTACCTCTTCACTTTCCTTCTATCCTTGCTTGTCAGCCTAATCCAGTCACAGAATCAATTAGGCTTGGTTAATCTTATTACTTTTATTAATATTACTTTTATTCCAAAGTTCTTTGATTCCGAAGACCTAATTAACGTGTGCGCTTTGGTTTCAAAATCCTAGAGAACCAACTTTTTTACTCCCTTTTACATATTCTCCCCCGATTCTACTCCAGATGCGTAAATTCTCTCAACCCTGTTCGCGACCGGTAGTCAGGTGTGTTTCCTCACAAATTATATCAGCCCATTTTCAATGTGGTTATGTGTTATGTTTGACGTGATAGTCAGTCCCCCTCGGTGGTGGCAGTATAGATAATTCTATAATCGGTTGGTTGTGAAAAATCTATGCACCCTCTTTATTATTGTCATTCAAACTAAAGGGAGCCGAATTAAGTAATCTATAATGTTGTCGGGTCCCGCGCCGTCGATTATTATTTCTATATGTGCAGATTGACAATGTGTATCGAGGTAATTTCATGTGGGATTCATACATGTTTGTATGGACTGTAAACAATCGCCAAGCTTTGTGTTTCCTCCTCAAAGGAAAAGTAACGTTTTCTCTCAAATATTGTGTACTATATTTTGTACACAATTTCACACATATTTGTGTATATTATAGATGTCGACCTAGATTGTTTCTCAAATTGATGTCAAATTGATGTATTGTATCATCTTTCCTGCCTTCTTGTTTCGTGGCATGTGTTCCGCTCCGGTTCCGCTTTCTTCTGTGTGTTAACCATCAACATTTTTATCCTCCACCATCTTACCCTGCGCGAAGATCGATGAGACCGAATTGTCAACGTCAAATTTCGACAAGTCATCTACAAAACCTGTACTTTTTAATATTTCGAAATTCAGATTGTTACAGTAAATGGTAAAAATGGGCGTACAGTTCAAGCCAGAATATAAGACGTTCGTGTCGCAACTCTGTAAATGGATATTGCAATGCTGATATCAAATGTGGCTGATGAATGTAATATTTCTATTGGAGATTGTTTGGAAAATCAAACACCAAATGATACCTCTGATTCAGTTGACAAATCATATATCTGTAATTCGTCACAAGTTGGTGAAGCATTCCACGATTCATGAATCTCACAGAGTTGCAAATACTTGAAAATTTGCCATTAAATGGAATTAATGATGAAGTTGCACCAGGAAATACAGAATAAGTAACGTACTACGATGCCGATAATTCACATGGTATGACGTATGTCTAAATCAACAACCCGTTGTTTATTCAAATCAGATTGAGCTGCAGCCTGGTACAGTACTACAGTCTTCTCAAAAATAGGTTTGTAACAATACTATGACCGTTTAGTACCTAAGCAGTTTATGTTACATCAATCCCAGGAGTTACCTTCTCATGTTACGGAGAATTCGTATAAGAAGGAGGAGGAGGGGTTCTTGGAACATGTTACCAAATTTCATGTTTCAAAACTACCGCACAATGTTAA
>JAULBU010065846.1:0-11023 GCA_032358235.1 Odonthalia washingtoniensis
TGGAATTCTCATCAACGGTACGCAGGAGACTATAATGTACCTACTGCATGCAGCTGAAAATTATTTTGGAAACCCACCAAAGGGAACATTTGATGCAACTGTCTTCTATCAGATTGGTAATAATTTCTAAAAGTCTATGCAGACATTGTTGGAAGAAATTGCGGACGGTGAGTTTGATTTAACAGAAGAAGTTCCGAAGACAATGCAGGAAATAATGGTTGTCATCACAGAGACACGAACAAGGAAGAAATCTATTCATGCAAGCTTTTGAAATCACATGAGACTTTTCGAGTATGGTGTTGGAAATAGGTCTGGAAACCTGGTTATCCGTGCAAGTGCTCTCCATGACAGACTTGTCAAGGAAATAAGGTAGTATTTTTTCAAAGGAAGAAATGACGGTGGAGATGGAGGAAAGCAAACAAGAGGAATGGGTGTCCATGGAATTATTCCAGCACATACGAGAAGCAAGGAAAGGTAGCCAAGTGAAATTATTTACCTACAGAGTAGTGATGAGGAAAAACCTTCAGCAAAAAACAGAAAGAAATGGCAAAGAATCCCATGTTGTTTGACATGGAAGGAGATACGCCAGAGATTGAGGCATCAGCGAGTGGTGGAAGGTCAACATCAACAAAAGGAAACGATTTACTTTCTAAGTCAACATCAACAAAATGACTAAATATAGTACCGAGGCACTTGCCAAGATCTTCCGTGGCAGATGACATCGGCCCTTACGATAACAAAAAGCCTTGAACTGTTATGTCACCTGGATGTAGTGCTATGTGGAATAGACTGAACAAGATTTGTAGAGATGTAGTGACCATTGAAGAAATGCTACAACATCGAAGACAAAATGTAACAGAGGGTACCGTCAATGGGTTAAGAGGGAGCTTACAAGTCAAGAAATACGGGCGAGAAAAATCAAGATTGACAGGATGGACGGAGAAGGAAAGAAAGTAGTGGATGTCGAAATTTTATATGATACGAAAACTCTGCTGAAGTCCGCACTAATCACAGATTCTCATCGTGCGGAAGTTTTTTCATGTATGCTCAATTACTAGCATTGAGATATCGCATATCGCTTGGACCTGGGCTGCTTACATGCGAGCAGAACATATGGAACTTCGCATAGATCACACAAAATCGGAGAAATGGTTACATGCAAGAAGGAATGTTGAAGGAAGCTGAAAACTTGGTTACTTCTGCAGGAAGAAACATAAATTTGATAGTGATGGGTGCTGCATTCTGGAGAGTATGTTTGATACTTTTGACATGGATGAAACTTTGAGAAGGCCGTATATAGAAGCTTTTGGAGAAAATCATGAATTTCCTTCACAGACAATTGGTGAACTTTTTGCAGAAATTCAAACATGGTTTCCGGGCGAAGAGGCGCTGAAAGATGAAAGCAATAGAGATCATTGGAGTCCAATTATCAACGCTGGTATTTCCGGAAATGACGAACATGACAGAAATAATGGCATTGGACGTTACTCCAGTACAAGAAGTCTACTTGAAAATCAAATGGAAAGTCATCGTGATCATGTATGGATAGCTAAACGACGTGCTGCACTGGACTTATGGATTGGAATTTTGTGCGCCTTGTTGAATTTAGATAACAATTGTGAATGATCGATAAACATTCCAAGTGGTGGGGGCCACTTCCACAATGACTACGACGTCAAGAAGAGTGGTCCTGCTAGTTACTTTACAATTACAACTGGTAAGGAAGTTGTATCATTATGGATAGATCTTGAGTACCATCGTTATGTACATTTCAGTTAGTAGGAAAAAGACAGAATTGTGAGTTGTTTGGAAATGCATAAAATTCAAATCTCCCAGTCTTTTTCATTGGAAATGGTTACGTTCAGAATGAAAGGGCAGGATGGAATTGTACAGGAGCACTGAGGTATCATATTTATATTATCCCGGTCGGTAGAAATTTGAAAGATGATATTTCATACCCATATGGACGCAGGTTTCGACGAAAAGTTCAACTGTTATCCGTTCATACATCACAAAGTTCAAGAAGTCCCACGAGTCGTGTTCATAGCGACGGAGAACCAGATGAAAGTGATGATGGCGGTAACGATGAAGTACAAGATATGGATGATTGGGTAATGGAAGATGTTGAAGAGACACAGTTAGGTTGACAATTGCTCCTTGAATGAAGTTTTCTTTGTTCACCGTGCATGTCTAAGTTTATTTCTACCTATGTGCTAAAGAAAAATGTACCTTTGTTCTCAGAAATGGTTCTAGTTAATTCTGTATATGTTCCTATCATTTCTTTGCAATGTCATGTATTTAATAAAGGCTGTCATCTTACTTATACATTGCCAATATAAGGAAATATATTAAAATTTTCCACAATATGAAGGCCGAAAAAGGGCAGGAAATTAAATAATTGATTTTTTGTTGTTTAAAATAAATTAATTAATTCCCTGCGAAACATTTTCCTCCATATTGAGGCCTAGCAATTGCAGAAAATTAAATAATTTATTTTTTACAACAGGAAACTAATTATTTAACTTCCTCCACTTTTCGAACGCCATATGGGGAAACATTTTACTTATTTTAAAATAAAACATGATTATATTTATTCTGACTACTTACAGTCTAGAATCAACTACTAGTACTGGCAGTAAAAAGTAAGAAATATCCGTGAATAAGTTGGTCCCTATTAACAAATTATTCTTCAAATATTCTAATTATTCAAACAATGTGACATCGATCCCTGTCGCTCTGTTGTACACGTCAATAATAATTCATGTAATGACAAACGACAAGTCTTCAATTGAGGGGAATCAAAGTAGAGAAACGTCGCCGAAGTCATTCGTTGGAATGTTACAGCTATGTACCGACAAAACAGTAACAACTTTGAAGCCGCAATCGTTAGTTGGTTATCCTATACATATAACATTTTTGAATATGTCCGTACAATTCAGATGTTTTCTTATAGGCAATGGTTATACTTTAGTTGGCTTTCTTCCTGTTAGCTTACAAGGATCAAAGTCATAGAAAGTAATAGAGGACTACTGCGGCATAACTGACACAGACAGTGATAACATTATTGCGATTGAATATATCGTCCAACAGACCTCTTCAGTGTGGGATCGAGATGATAAAATGATAACGTTGCATGACACAATCAAAACGGTTTTTGAGCCGATAATTGAAAATTCCATGGAAGGTTTGCCGGTAGGTACAAACAACAAAATGAAATGGAATTGCTTCCCTGTCATAGTGTCGTACTGCTGTGACATACCAGAAAGAAAAAACATGTCTGAAGTTCTACATAACTTTACCACCACTGGTCCATGCTTGAAATGCTTAGGAATTTCAACCAATTTCGAGACTGGTCCAATATCTGCATTATCGCCTTCCAGAACCGTTGACTACGTACGAACCAGAATGGATTCTGTTACCGCTTTATTGAAATCAGCGAATACAGCCCAGTCAACAGCAGGGAACAATTTTTTACAAAAGGAAGCACAAGAAAGTCTGCAGTAATTTCTGTTGCAACATCGGTCCAATTTCGGTAGAAGCTGGAGAAGAGACATCCGAACCCTCTTCTCACAGTTGTTTTATCAATTTTTACGAATGGACCATCGCATAACCTTCATGCCAGTAATTCTGGAGCAATCAAAACATGATTAATGACACATCTTTCAAGATTCTTAACGGTGAAATTCGTGGACAAACGGAAGAGCGGGAAACAATTTCAGACACAGCGCGTGCTGTTCTTGTGATCTTGTAATCAACTTCTTGCTGGAATTGAAAATCATTTTAGTGCACCCGGTTCCATGTTGACTTCTCAAGAAAGGATAAATAACAGGAGCTGAACCGTTTGTTCCTAAGTAATTCAATTCGAGGAATGTTGGAGGAAAAGGATTACGAATGTTTGGATATGGTTTTCCCTTTCGTGGCAGGATAAATCGATGGAGTCACTAGTTACTGAGATGATTCTCCTTTGAAAAACATTTGCACATATTTCACAACAATAATGTAAGATTTACTATTCGAAAATAATACCCTCCGATGGTCCCAGGAATCGAAAGCTGACGTCAGGGAAAGAATTACTATTCTAAAATTGCAATGCATAGAAACATTTCAGAAACATTGCGGCACTGCATTCCACACAGTGGAGTTCCATTTACTGGACCACGTGGTAGAAGACCTCTCTAGATTTGGAAGTGTACATATTATTGATTCATCACCTTATGAGAACTTCAATACATTCTTCAAACAGTCATATCGGTCTACTTTCAAAAGGATGGCGACAAGAATGGATGAAACAGTGACGAACATGGGACCAACAATTTCAACTATATGTCAAATTCCAGCACATGCTGCATTTCAAAAACAAATTTACATCCAAAATTCTGTACCATATTCGATAGGGACGACTACTATGGCTGAAGATAGAACACAGCTATCACTATTTGGTACGGGACGGTATTTCTGTTTTGCTACAATAATTCGATACCACAAGACATAGAATAGGACTTTGTACCGTATCAAAATTGCCCATTCTTACTCTAATATTGAAACACATATCACGTTCCATTCTAACAGTCTTTAAGGATCCTGTTCAGACCTACTTCCGAAATCACATTCTGTTGCTCACAAAGTCCGAAATTCATCTCACATTTGTCAATTCAGCGTACGTAGTTGGCGGACATCTTCCAACATTGTAACAGTAGGGCAGTTCTAGAAATTTTGTAAATTACAGACCTCCTTTGCCACATCATCGTAAAAGGCAACATATATTTGTAACAACACATTTTGGTCCGATTACGATGAAAAGGAATAGCTTCGTCCTTATGAAGGGTGAGAACAGAAGTAGTCCCGTTTACTATATAGAAACCTTCCTCCCACTATTACATACAGAACAATACCGTACTATGAACAGGAATAATTTGGCTTTCGTGCAATCCATAGAATTCACTCAGTCTCTGGACAATGTAGAAAAAGTTCCAAACAGCATTTGTCTTCGATGGGCTACATCTAATGATGTGCACTACATAAGTCATGGAACAGACACAAGTTCTGTGGAACATATTTTTGAAACAGGAGAGTGGTACGATATTATGGATTTCGATACCATATGTTGATTTGTACATGTATTGTGGTCAAATTTCAGAATTGATTCCTTCATTGAACAGCTACTATGGCCGAAGAAACGGTTCTAAATTAAATGTTTTTACATGGAAAAGGATTCGTTCAGATCCCTAACTACTGATACTGACTAGGATGACGAAGATAATTACCCCACGTAACGTGCTCGTTTACATTAGGTTAGTTCACATTACATTGTCTGCCATTCCAAATCTTCATCCCTATTTCCATTCACTTTATTACCTCCTTCATCTTAAAATAAAGTACTTCTTGGTACGGATTTCTAAGTTTATCGATACTTTTTCAGTCAGACGTTATTTATGTGATATAGCAGCCTTGAATAATTCCGCACTATGTTCAGATGTACTGTCGAAACCTGGTTGATTATACAGATATAAGAGGTTTCTCCAGACTTTTTGTGGTAACAAATATTGCGTCGTCACGTTCTGTTTATTTTAACATGCGTTTTTCCTTTCGCTCTGCACATTTCGGTACTTCCAATCTTCAGTAACCCATTATTCTACATGCCTTATTATTATTCCAATTAACTGATCCTGCGCCAGTTTATTATACTTCGAAAACATTTGGTTGAACTCTTTTCGACGACCCTCAAGATATTCCTTGAAAATAAGCTGTTTGATACAGCAAATCCACACATATACGCGAGTAATACACGATAAAGTCCCTTCCACAATTTTCCCTTCTTCTTCATCCGCGATATATCCAATGGAATAATGCCATACCGCAGGACCAATCTTGTTCCTAAACAGATCCAACATTTCTCCATAGTCTTCAGGTCGGTAAACAATAGGTTCTAGAGAACTGCGGTATTCACGTAATTGAATATCTGAAAGATCCGAAAAATACGCCACAAAAACATGTCTAACACACCGTGTCTATTGATTTTCATTACCTCCCTCTTCCCGACAGCAATTTATGCCTCTATCCGTTCCGTTTCACCGGATTACTTTAAACGTAATCTGGATAGTAGAGAGCCATAGTCAACTGCTTCAAAGAATTTGTCTTTTGCAGCTCTTTTTCTTCCACTACAAAAATCTGATAACAAACATCTCAGACGCCCTTCTGAAGTATCAACTTTTGAAAGCTCTTCAACAACTTTATCTCTCAATTATTTTGTGCGATATATGTTCAAGCATTAACCGCACGAAAGTTCAGATCTAAGTAGTGAATATGTAATATCTCTCTCGCAGTTCATGAAGAGGGCATATATGTTATTTCCACTGCAGGGAAAGGTCATTGGTATTGCTACAGTAGTTGAACTGTCCGACCGTTTTGGTCCATTCTCCAGTACATTTTCTGCTCTATTCGTCTAATTTCTGGCATTTCGCTCATTATATGGGTCTAATTCCCACGTTTTCTTGATTCTTCACTTTTGATTTCTCAGATCTACTGCCAGTTCAATTCTCAAATAATTCGTTGGAGCTAGCTGCATCATCCTCTCCATATACCTTCCCCGACTCTTGTCGTTATCTGTGATATTTTTAAGAAGTTTTTTAATTCGAACTTCTAAACTTTGCACCATTCCTTTTAATCCACCATTCTTACCATCCAGTTCCATGACCTCCGATTCCATAGTCTTGATTGAAACCTCTTTACTCAAGACTTCTCATGCTTTCTCATTGGCCGAAACCTTTTGATCATTCATCAACACATAAATTCTTCTGTTCTCTGCAGTTAGTTTTCAAACACTTCTTCCAGCCGACGGAAAACCTCCAAATTAACTTCCTCCTGTACTGACGAAAATTCGTCTGATGTAGCACAGGCACTGGTAGCGTCTCTACAATGTTGGGCATTATTTTCAATCACATCACTATCCGTTCTGGAATCTATACCTTCCGTGTTGCGATTGTTTACTCTCTCAATACCGCTCATAGATGGAGATTCGTTTGTATCATTTCCGCTCATCCTAACATAACTCCCTCTTTGGTTTCCAAGAACTACTAAAATTTTACCCCTACCTCGTCCTCGACCAACACCGCGTCTTTCTATAATTATGTAATAACTCATCCCACCGATTTTATCTACCACATCGGCACTTCCGCAACTACCCATTCTCGCCGCATTCGATGGGGGTTCAGAAATTCCCACTGTTTACAGCGACAATCTTCCCAAACGTTTTCTAGCGCCACTGCGACTCCCCATGAATGATTTAAGAATAATGAATGATTCGAAATATCTTGAAGATTATTTTTTATGCCTGCTACAATAATATCCTAACCTTTCGATAATGGAACGAGTTTCGTCATAGATTGAAACAATATTTAACGGCTATAATAGTTGATGTGTACACCTTTCAGTCAAGCGGCACTACGGTATGAATTTGGTAGACACTGTCTGTAATTTTTCCTATCATTCCGAGTTCGAATTTTTGCGGAAAATCAAATAATTAATTAATTTTCCGAAAAATCGCAATGACCATATGGAGTGAAAATTTCATGAATTCGGTACCTTTTTTCCTTTCATTCAAGATACAGTCTGTCTAACAGAGGCTGTATATGATACTAATAGCACGTAAAAAGTTATTGAAAATAAGACTTTACAAATATCTGCCTCTCATAAATTCAACTACTCCCCATGTTACCACCCACTCAGTTTACCGTACCGTATTTATGGAAATGATTACTGATCAGACCCATAATCAGCATGTGATTACTACCCTTGTGGAAACCGCTTTACACACATGTGTTTGCATAATCTATAACATCATGGAAATAATGTGAGCTACAAGTAGTCTAGTTCTAAATATTTCCCTTCTTCATTACGAATCATAGTATAACAGTTTTCAGATAGGCTACAATTTTAGAAACGGAACAATACCAACAAAAAAGGAAGTACAAATTATAATATCGTAAACAATAATTAACAAATTGACAGTAGTAGTGATCAGTTCAAAAACTATGTAAACATTAACTTTAAAACACATGCTACGTATATAATATTGGAATACACTAACAAATAAAAACAAAACGGGGAGAAGATCAAAATTAGTTGAACATTTGTTCAATTTCAATACCGCCACTTTCATACATTTCGTTCAACCATTCACTTTCTTTCCGATAATTCCTCACAATTTCAGCTGTAATCTGTTTACAGTATTCAATTGACAGTACTTTCTTTGAGAGTAATCCCGCATCAATGTCAGCGTCGCAGATATGCTCATAACTTCTTCTAACTCCTTTCTAATACAATATTCTAAGATACTTGAAGATACAGCCAACTACTTGTTCAGAACACCATATTTGCTCTTGTTAATTTCATGTCCCAATTCCGTTAATAAAGATACGGATTTGCGAATAATTTCCTTACCACCAGCCGGCTTTCGGAGCCCATTCTGTTTTACATCGGAACCGTTCATTATAATACAAGATTTTTCTGTCGAATTTCCTGTCGAATTATCCGATTTTAAGATACAGATGTGTTGTGTCACGACAAGAGTGAACTAAAAGGTGCATATTTTATGCTCTTTTAAAGATTACCACACGAAACAATAGTTACATAAACTACTGAAATATATTTCTTACATTGCATATATATTTCTGAGTCAGTATCATACATCATGATGTATCTATCCTTAGAATGTAATGCATCTGTATCCTCATTCCGAGTGTTTTAGGCCACATTAATGAATTTTGGTGTCTTCTCATATATTTAGAGGACTCCTTCCCATTTCGTTGATGGCCTACGCGTGACAGAATGCTTACGTCCACATTTAATATTTTTCTTGCTTTATTTTCGGATTGTGTACTTTTCTTATCATATTCTGTCCAATGATTACTTTATTTTATATTCAAAATTAATATTGAAAGTTTTAATGGCAATAGTACATTTTCAATTTCTCAATATTTTTCAGATCTGCCGTTACCATAATCCAGTGCGATAAATGACTGTTGTGTGGTCGCTACAAATCTACACGTCTGGTTCAGTCTATTCTACATAGTACTACATCCAGGTGGAAAACTTTTCAAGGCGGTTTCTCATCGTAAGGGCGGGTGTCATCTGCCAAGGGGGACTGTGATAAGGGCCTGGACATTATATTCAGTCATTTTGTTGATGTTGACCTTCCACCAATTGCCGATGACTCAATCTATGGCATGTCGTCTTCCATGTCAGACAACATGATATTCTTTTCCTTCGCCTTCTGTTTTTTGACTAAAGGTTCCTTCTCATCACTACTCTGTAGGTCAGTAATTTCACGTTGCTTCCTTTTCTTGCTTCTCGTATGTGCTGGAATAATCCCATGGACACCCATTCCACTATTTTTCTTCCCTATATTCCCACCGTCATTACTTTCTTTGAAAAGTACTGACTTTTTTTGACAAATATGTAATGGCGAGCACTTGCAGGGGTAACCAGTCTTCTAAACCTATTTCCAATACCATACTCGAAAATTCGAATGTGATTTCAAAATTTTGCATGAATAGAAGGTTTCGTTGTTCGTGTCTCTGGCATGACAACATCTATTAGTTCCTGCATTGTCTTCGGAACTTCTTTTTCTGAAAAATCACACTTACCGTCCGCAATTACTTCCAAAAAAGTCTGCATAGACTTTAAGAAATTATTACCAAGCCGATAGAATACAGTTGCATCAAATGTTCACTTTTATGGGCTTCCAAAATAAGCCTCAGCTTCATCCAGGAGGTACAATATATTCTCCTGCGTACCGTTGATAAGACTTCCACTGTCCAAGTACGTTACCTCTAGTTTACTAGAATCTTTCCCAGTTCCAAATTGCGGTATGGTATTGATCCTTGCCATAAAAAATTTGAATCTGACAAGCATCTTTCCCACTTGAGCGTACCGTTCGTACGTTGAGGTGCTTTTCGTATCAAGAAAATTTGTTCATTCCATGTCCCTCGTAATATCTGCTGTCCTTGCTTCTTCAAACGGTACCTTACATTGTTTGATAAAGGTCTCAGCATATCGTACGACACTGCCTATGAGTTCAATAAACAAAACGTCCTTTTGTCTTCGACGATGATATGTTTCGAGACCTGCTGGCACTTATAACTTCCTATGGTGCCATGGTCCCTTTATCATTCCGTACGAGAAGAGCGACACGAATACGATCTCTTGCCAAATGTTTTTCGGAAGTCACAATCCCACAAAGCATTTGGAGTGCATACAAGCGATTTCTACCGTCCGCAATAACTAATGAGTTGTCTGACTTCAGTACAATTCTATTGATTTCCTGTCTGCATAATTGCGAGATACCAGTATACTTTCCGTCAACATCTTCGGACTTGAAAGTCACAGTGAACATTCCGAAACCAACTTGATACCACCCTTGTTCAAAGGATGTAACTAATGCCTCACTGTTCTCGGTGCTGACATCCTTCAGAGGATTCATGACGTTTCTGACATCAAGTCTCTTTGACTCTCGAATTATGGCTTCGAGTCAGTCAAGTTGACTGATTCGAAGCCATAATTCGACATTCAGATAATTACTAAGATGAAAGTCCGTAATCGTAACAGACCTACCGCTATCGGTCTCCTCATTACCATCCCTGTATGGGCGTTTAATTTTGGTAACCTTCATACCTTGAGAATCCCAGCAATGAACACCATCTTCTCATTCAAAATCACGGAGGATTTTCTGGGTTGGTACCTCTTCCGTTTTTTCATAATACGGATATTCCCGCTCCATATGCATTGAATTGATTTGCACATTGATTATTTCCACTCTGTCCAATATGTCATCCGGTGCAGCTGTTGTTAATTTCGCTGCACTCCCTGAGTTATTTCCACTTCTAACCATAAATTTTGCCGTTCAAACAAGTACTGCACTCATATCCAAACAATCAATTCCACGGCACCCTCAGGATGACTTCACCACTTCAACGGAATCATCATCTAGACAGTACAGCTCAACAGAAACATCTGGAACTATACC